>JAJLYB010000012.1:30340-159056 GCA_030674245.1 Jamesozyma piceae
ATACACACACACACACACACACACACACACACACACACACACACACACACACACACACACACACACACACACACACACACACACACATATATATATATATATATATATCATCGTTATCATCATTAGAAGTCTTTAAGATTGCTCCATATTTTTGTGATCGAACTTCACAAACTTCTAATATTGTAATGAAAATTTGTTCTAATGTGGCAGTTAATATACTTTTAGAAATGTTTAAATATGCTGCATTTTAGTAACGTTTACCAATATATATTTAAAATTGTAGTTTCGTGTAGTTATTATTCATCCTCATCTTCAGAAAAATTTTCCAAATCAATATCATCAGCAACCTCACCATCCATTAGTTCACCTTTTCTCAGTTTTTGCAAATCAGAATCGTTTATTGGCCCACCTATTTCATTCAGTAATGCACTTGTACCAGATATTAGTTCTTGGGCTACTTCATCGTTCGGGTCTGTATTTTCACCTAATTTGGCAGCAAAACTCAAAGCTATGCGAGCCTCTTCAATTGATTCTGTAATTGATATATTATTCAACTCTAATGGTACTTCTTGGATGTGCTGGTTAAATTCAAAAATATTTTCTGCCGATATATGAATGTCTGGATTCTTCTGCTTAAAATTTTCAAGTTTACATATTAGATAATTGGTGAAACCTTCTAAGTAATACCCTTCCAAATTATCTTCATCGATTTCCTTAATAGCAGTTTCTACCTTTAATGCCACATCATATAAACCAACTTCAACACACATTTTTGCCAGTGAAATTAATGGTTGTAACATATCAGAAAATTCCCCATGGGATGAAACATTGCTTAATATAGCGTTTTTACCAATTTCATTCTTTCTTACTTCGAAAAAATTCCACGCTTGACCAAACGCTTCACATGCTTCTTTATAACGTTGTTGCGAAATTCTAATGGACCCTAGTGTTGACCATGCTTCAGGTGAACTATTATTTGATATTTTCATAACTTTTTGAATTAATTCTTCGCATTCAGATTCAGCCATTGGCTCCATGCATAAATCGGTCATCCAAATTTCAATAGTTGAAAGTAAACCACTGATAACCTTTTCGCTTTGTTCTTGTGTAATGGTATCCTTACCTACATTTGAAATATTTTGAATACCTTGTTCAATTATCTTGATACCATTTTGACCACCAATAATTTGGCCTAAAGTGAAGAATTTGTCAGATCCACCATTTAGGCCATTTGGATCCAATTCACAACAACGTACCAATAAGGGATATGCCTTTTCTAATTGACCATTTTCTAAATATGCATCAGCAAATATTTGTTGTAATGAGATATTCAATGCGTTTTCATCTTTTAATGATTTTTTGAATGGCTTCAATACTTTTAGTGCTTTTTTTGGATTATTTTCAGTTAATGCATATTTTGCTTGACTAATAACATCCGGTAATTCACTCATTTTTATCGATATTATCAAAATGTTCGAATCGTATATAAAATAAAGCTTCAAGAAATGACGTCCGTTTCTATATATCAGAAATATGCGACTATGAATGAAAGAATACACAATGAAAATGCAATATCGATATATATATACATATACTGAATATATACTTTTGATATCGCATCGCATCGCATCGAAAAATTTACAAAAAAACTTTTAATCCGTATATAATGATATAATGTGGAGGCATTAAGAAGTGTAGTAATGCTGAAGTTGGCAAGTGTAATGTAAGTTATCTCAAATAACCTTTTAATGCGTTAATATAATTAATGATATTTTTGACCGAAAATACCATTTATGTAAAGTTTAATAATTAATTGTTGAAAAAGGCTATAGTAGTTAAAATATCCATCTAAGTAACTTTTGTATTTTTTCGGTAAAAGTACCAGCGTACCTGCCATGCTCTTCCCAGATGATTCTATCCATTTCTCTTCTACCAGAGTCCATGTCTAATTGGTCAAGTGGCTGAAATCTTGAAGCACCAAATATTTTATAACCAATATAGCAGAAAGCAAAGATCATTAAATCACCATATGCAGAAAAGAAAGAACGTGTATTCCAGAAACCATTTAAAAAGTTGGTGAATCCCATCATTAAAATAAAAAATACGCAACCAAATAATCCATAAAATGCCAAATATGGTTGAAATGGTGACTTAAAAGGATAGGACGGACTATCCCTCGAAATAATATCTTTTCTTGTCTGTAGAGCATAATAAAATCTCAAAAAGGATGCATTTAAACCAAACCATATAATAGACGTACTTGCACTTGACATATTCACTAAAATATCGAAATTTTCAACTGTTGAAGAATTGACAGCAATGTATGCAATAACTCCAAACATAGAAGAAAATAAAATAGCAACATATGGTACTCCGTTTCTATTACAGATTTGGAAAAACCAGGGAGCTTTACTTTGAATTGACATCCCATACAGTGCTCTAGAAGAATTGTATAAAGAAGATACCCCGGAGGTTGCCGTAAAAAATATTAGTATTGCGTTGAAAAAAGATGCAAAAGCACAAAGTCCAAAGCTCTGTAGGGCTAAAACCCACGGGCTTGAATATCCATTGGTAGTAGCAGAATCAGACGTAAACATTTTTGATACACAGTTTTTGTTAAGTTGCCAATCTGTTCCTATTCCATCCACGGCAGATATATACCTCTTTTCAGGATCTTCCGAATAGTATGATAGTAGTCTTGGATCGCCACTGTAAATATTAATACCAACAGATAAAATGGACAACAAAAAAAATAAAAGAATAATAGAAAATGTTCTCTTTATCGCTGATGGAATAGTTTTTCTGGGATCAATGGCCTCTCCACTTGCTAGAAATGTCATTTCGACTCCACTGTATGCAAAAGTAGATATCAGCATCACACATATCAGAGAAAGAAATCTGCCTTTGTTACCTCCTAACCCATCCATACTTCCCTCTCCTGTATCTTGTAAATCAAACGTTGGTCTGAACAAGCCATAAGTTAGGTTATCAACAGCTTTAGATGAATCCCAGAATCTAAAGCCAATTGTATCATGATTGTGACGGCCATGACCAGCATTTAATATTATCATAGCAAAAAACATTACTGCAGTAACAGCAATTTTAAGTGTTCCTATAATATACACAACTTCGCCCATGATATCGACACTTAATAGGTTCGTAATTACAGGAAAGATAAGGAATAACGTTACAAATCCAGTCATAATTCCTCTATCCAGATATAAATGTTCATAATATCCAAGATAAAAAGTACTAGCAGCAGTTTCTGCAGGTAATGCTATTGTACAGGAAAACCAATAAGTCCATCCAATGGCAAACCCAAATGCATCTTCAACAAACCTAGAAGCAAGACCAGAAAACCCAGATGATAAGGGGATTAATGTTGACAACTCCGTAAAAGAAAGTAAAGTTGCTAGAACAATACTTCCAGAGAGTAAAAAACCTAGTAAGGTTCCTAGTGGACCAGCTATCGAAAATGCTTCGCCAGATGTTAAAAAGAATCCAACACTGAAGCAAGCTCCTATGGATAGCATTTGAATGTGTCGTACACCTATTTTTCTTTGAATATGGTATACAGGTCGGCCATTCCTTACAGAAAAGAACTTTTCGAGTTTGTTATTAAAATGGTGTGTTTTTTCATCGATAGAGTTTGAATCATTATATGAGATTCCCTTAAATGTGCGGGATTCGTCAAGAGTTTCATTCTTATTATTCATTAAAGAATAGTTCATATCTATGGCAACATTTCTATAACTTGCCTCATCAATAATATGAGTTGACGACGAAGAGTTTACACTAGTGCTTATATTACCATCATTAATTTCAAGCGAGTTCTTTCTTTTTCTTAACTTAGCTGTAACTAGTTTCTTTAACTGTCCAAATTTAGCTTTGCTTGGACCAATTTTGTTTTCATCACTAGCTAAGTAACGTTCTTGTAAAGAATCCAGATTCATAACTTGAATTTGACCTTGGTTTTTTTCTCTGAATAAAGTTTCCATCTTCTCTCTTAATTCATACTCTTTCTCTACTTTACGATTATATAATTCAAAATCGTTGATGTTTGAAATATACCCGTTAGTATTATCTTGACGTATCATATCATCAAATGTAAGATGTTTCCTGCTTAAGTATCTGTCCGTTAAGTAGAATCGTTGATTTCTAATTTGATCATGATAAGTATCTATATTATTCAATCTTGCATCATTCACTATATTTTTTAAAATACCAATATCAATATTACTTTGTGTTTCTGAACCAGAGCTTATAGTATCAATATCCCCTGAGCTAGTGTTAATCTCATAGTTATCTTGAGAAAAAGTGAGTTGGATGTTATTTTGTTTTGGAAACAGACCATTACTATGGTTATCAGGCTCCATACATATATGTGTTATTATTTTTTCGTAATATAAGTTATATTGGCTATTTATTTGTTAATGTATCAGCTGAACTAACAAAGAGTAATCTGGTTTTCAACGCTACTGCGTTTGGTTGTTACTATTTTAACTCTACTTCGTGCTGCGATGTCGGCCAGCTCATGACACGAAAGTGTGAATTTACTAGGTAAATAGGTAAACATTTAAATGAACGTCCTCTATTAAGCCAGCTATATATGCATTATAATGCATACATACATATTTGATTTTTTTTAATAATGCATAATTTTATATAAATATATAATATGGTTAAGTATGTATATATGCTTGGTGAAATACGGAGGATATGATACAGGGTAAATTAACCTTCATGACTATTGTTCACCTTCTTTTTTACACTGGCAATGAGACTTTTCAACTCTTGCAGGTCATTTGAACCATTCTGGTTCTGTGAAGGAGGTGACCGGTTATATGGTATAATCATTGCACTTACCGGTGTTTGGAAAATATTAGATTCCAATGCAGTAGCTCCAAATGAAACATTATGCAATCCACTGACATTTGATATGGAACGCCCATTATTTGTCGAAGGTGTGTCATGAGTGCTGTATGACATTGAGGGAATGTTTCTGCTATGTGAAGGTGTTCCGGGTGGTAGTGCGCCATGGTATGAACTAACACGGGTATTTCTTCTAACTTTCATCGCTAAGTGTGATGGCACATGTGGAGAAGAACCAACAGAGTGTTTGGTGCCTGAGGGAGTCCTAAATTTATTGCTCTTTGTTTCAGAGAGTAACACAGGTAATTTCCTTTTTCTCATCTTAGGAGATGCTATAATGTGTGGCTGCAAGTGAGCATACGTATTCTTTTCGTTCATGTCTTTCATATATGCTAATCTTTCATACTTCAGCATTGTTTTCATCTTTTCATCAATAGATTGGGTTATAGATAATTGTTTATCTTGAGATGCTTCAGTAAGAGGTTTTTTCTTGCGTAATGAGATATTATAAATTCCCCTATCGGTTAATTTATATCTGGATGACTGAGCAATTCGTTTTAAACCTTGTTCCAAGGATTTATCTGGAGAGTTACCAGTCATTTTCACAAACCCAATATGATCTAAAATACCATTGAAACTTTTGTCTATTCTATTGAGTTTTAAATGTTTACTGATAGTGAAATCGGGTAAGGGGTTCTCGGAGGATTCCCAGTAAATAATCAGTAAATTGAAGTTGATATTGGTATTTAACGAGATACCAGTAACTAGTTTGATTAATTCTTCACCATCTTGTTGTAATTTCATTTCTAAATCAAAAACATTTTTATCTGTTACACCAGTATTGAAAACCAGTAATTGAATATTACTGAGATCGGATGGATTATATCTATCATCAATACATTTGATACTCATCTTGACATCGTTGTTTTCAAAATGGACTATCGATTGAGGGCTAGTCAAATTAAATTTATGTAGAATCCATGTGTTAGAGATTGATGACCAATTATTGGCATATAAAATAATATCAGCAATAGTATCTCCATCCTTTGGAAATATATAAGCAATTGGATCAAAATACAGCTGTTTTAATTCTAAAGGTTTCCATAGTAGATCGTTTTTTTTGATAAGTTGAGTTGAGAAATTATTACTTTCGTTTGTAACAGGAGAAAATAGCACATTGTCCTTTTTTGATGTTGATAATAAGAAAGATGATAAATTGGCATCATTAACTGGGGTATTTAGTAATCTTTTAGTCCTGCTAATAGAAGGAACGCCTAACTGTCTTTCAATTTCCTGCAACTCATCCCGATGCTTTTCAAAAGCTTTTGTATTTTCTAGTCTTTCTTCATATTTCATTTTGAGCATCTTGAAAGATTGCTTCTTCAGATTAAATTTATACAGGTTTTCAGCTTTCGTTTTTAAGTATAGCATGTATAACCTCTCATGAATAAAAGCTTCATATAATTCATTTGATAAGTCTTCAATCAGTAATTTTCTTTTATTTTGATCATTCAGACAATGCTCAATGACATTGGTTAAGTTGGAATGAACAACTTTATTTATGATTGAATCAGCAACTTCTTTAGAAACTCTATTCTTTGCATATTCTATTTCTTGTCTTTTTTGTTCTGTTTTCTTTTGTAATTGTAATTTTGCATTTTTCTCGGCTTCTAATTTCTCTTTTTCTTTTTCCTGGGCTATTTTTTTTAGAAGCCTTTGATTTTCCTCATCTTCAACCTCTTTTTGGGTAGTTTGATCAGGTTTATCTTTATCTATATTCATACCTGGCAGTTGCATTGGTTGTGATTTGCTATTTGTTGCTGGGAGGTTAAATGATGGTGTTGAAGGCCCTGGAAATATAGATGCCAACGATTTTTCGGTTGGTGTATTTACATTTTGATTTTTTGGGTTAAAAAGTCCCTCGTTATTTGGGAGCTTATTTGGATGTTGCACAATATTTTTGATATTCAATGATTTGTCACTAGATGATATTTTATCATTCATAAATGATATTGAGTTGTTAGTTCCACTATTTAAGATAATATTGCTTGATATAGATGGATTTATTGATGTTACTGAACCAAAGCTAAATGATTTTTTCTGAATTTGTTTTGGTTCCTGTTCTTTTACTGAAGCTGCAATTGAGTAGTTGCAAATCTCGTTGGATAATGTAATTATATTTGGTTTCCCTGAATTGATGAAGCTTGCGTATGGTGCTTTTTGTAATTTTTCCTCCACACATAGTAGATATGAACTTTTCATAGGCTTTTTCTCTGAAAGTTTATGCGAGTTACTTGTTAAGGTTTTAAGTTCAATACCATCATCAACAATTAATATTGAATAATATTCACAAAAGTTTTTTAATTCTTGTAAGTCATTAAAGAGTAATTGATCCATAAAATATTGGAATGGGATAGGTTTATGTTTTTTATTTAATACATGTGATAAAGCTTTCATAGCATAGAAACGAATCTCGTCAACATATATCTCTAAAAATGAACTCATTAGAAACGGGACATTATTGGATTTGATTAATTGAAAAAATCTTGTATACAAATTCAATCCATTCTCTGTTCTTATGAGACCTCTTTCAATATAATTTGAATTTGAAATAATTCTCCTAAAGCAAAGTGCTAATTGGACTAAATTATCTTGAAAAATATTCTGAGGAAGGTCTTGAATAGCCTTGTCGTATTGTGGGTCTCTAATTTTACTTAACAATGCATATGCTCTGAATTCAGCTTCATTAGGACATTCTCCACCATTTGCTTGAACATCATCGTAGATTTCTGATAATGTAATTAATGATTTATGCAATTGCTCTAATTCTTGTTGTAAAGAAAACTGTACCTCTGACTTGATCATTACATGTAGAATAAGTAAGTGAATTCTTACAATACGTTCGTTACAATCTACAGCTTCAGGACCTGAATAATTTTGGTATGTGAAATCTTGTCGTATTGATCTCATTCTATCCCACAAAAATCCTTCACTTTCTGGTAAGGTTTGTAAAAGATTATCAACTATGTAATCTAATGTTTTGACTAGAATATGAGGTGGTCTAACATCAGATGGTAATGGTGGAGCTGCTGCTGCCGCTGGTCTGGCAAAAACTTTCAAAGCTTTTGATCTTGACGCCTTCTTATCGTTTGGGTCATCTTTTTCATATGAGAAAACTGTGTATTCGACGTTTCTTCTTGCTCTTTCAAAAATTGGACACATATCTTGGCATGTACCTTGAAATACAATAGCATCGTTTAGATCTTTAGCTGAATCAGCTTTATCGACGAGACCTTTGTTTTCCATCATTTTACGTTCTGTGCCACGCATTTTTTTCAGACGTTCATATAGTTCAGTCATATCATCGATTGAATTCTCTAATTCTAGGAATTTTTCCTGGTTAAACTTATCCCATTGGTCTTGTAGAAATTCTTTAGATTCTAGTTGTGGTTGTTGTGTGATGAGAAACCTTGGCATCTCTCGAGGCTTGTGATTGATTCTTTGAAACCCAACTGATTCGGGGTTATTAATCATTGGACCTATTTGAATTAAATTGGGTTTATATGTTAGACTTTTGCTATTTGATATTGTGGATTTTTTATTTGTCCTTTTATTCGGTCTAAATGAAGATTGTTTGAACTTTTGTTTTGATTTATTATGTTTGTTCTTTTCTCTATCTTCTTGAAATACATTTACGTTTGAAAATTTTTTAGTTGATGGGCTTTGGAATTGGTTAAAGCCATTGGCATTGTTGGTGTTGATGTTACTGTTATTGTTGTTGTTGTTGTTTTTGTTGTTGTTGTTGTTGTTGTTGTTGTTTTGAAATACATTCTTATTTGAGTTTCCAAAGAAGCTAAAATTGGCTGAAGGAGCAATTGAACCAAAGGAGGTGCTCATTTGACTTTTATCACTCTAAGTATTGTTCGTTAGCTTAGGAATCCAATACACATGTACTATTATCAGTTGCTGGAAAGTGAAGATAGACAGAGATAGTGAGTTGGTTAATTTATTTTTATACTGTTTAATTATATTTTAACTGCAACTCTAGATTTGAATTTTATTGGTTTTTCATTTTTCGTTGTATTAATTTTAGTTAGTTTTCTTTTCCGTGATACGACGGTAGGTACTAGGCCGATCATAGTTTAAGTAAGCGAAGGTAATTTAATCTAACTGGTCTTTTTTCCTATAATGTTAATAACATAAACAAAACAGTGTACAAGGTTACATCATAAAAGGAAGATATACTTTGTTCAAATTTTTAAGTTTAGTACATATATATTCGATTAAATTGGATACTGGATAAAAGCGTTTATTCTTTTGTGTTACACATTAATTACAACATTATATATATTATACGATCTGGAATTGGGTGCGATTCTTAGATGATGTTCTTGGCAGATAAGATTTCAGCAATCAAAACACCTGCACCAGCAGCACCAATAATGGTATTATGAGATAAGACAACCATTTTGAAATCCAATACAGGATCTTCTCTGACTCTGCCGACGGAAACACCGTAACCATTATCTCTATTCCTGTCTAATCTTGGTTGTGGTCTGTCGTTTTGTTCCAAGACGTGAATAGTTTGTTTTGGAGCAGAATGACAACCTAATTTGTAAGCATCACATACATAGTTTCTTAATGATTCCTTAACTTGTTCTACTGATGGTGCTGGTCTGTTTTTAAATTTCAAGGAGATACATTCAGTATGGCCATCTGAGACAGCAACTCTATTACATTGTGCAGAGACTTTGATTTCTTCTGGAGATAATAATTCAACATGGGACTTATCTTGAGCTAAATGGCCTAAAATCTTCTTAGTTTCCCATTCCATTTTATCTTCTTCACCTCCAATGTATGGAATGATGTTATCTAGTATATCAATACCTGGAACACCTGGTGAAAATCCAGCACCAGAAATTGCTTGTAAGGTGGTTGTAGTCAAGGCTTCGATTGGACCAAAACTTTCGACTAATGGTTTTAATGGTGAAACTAGACCTGCAGTGGAACAATTCGAGATACAGACTATAAAACCTGGTTTCTTTTCGCCTTTAGCCTTGGCATTTGATAGTTTAGTTGAGATGACATCTAGATGCTCTGGGTTGACGATTGGGACAATTAATGGGACATCGACTTCTCTTCTGTAATTTTTAGCATTTGAGACCACAGCGAGGCCAGCTTCGACGAATTCTTTTTCAATTGGACCTGCATAATCTGCATCAAGACCTGAGAAAATGATATCACAATCTTTAAAACTTTCTGACTTACATTCTGCGACGATGATATCTTCAGCCATAGTTGGTAATAAATCTGTTTGTTTCCAGTTTACAGCATCAATGTACTTCTTACCGGCAGATCTTGGGGATGCACCTAATACTTTTAATTCAAAGTCAGGATGAGCAGCTAACAATAAGATGAAACGTTGTCCGACTGAACCGGTTGCACCTAAGACACCAGCGATTTTCTTTTGAACCATTGTTGAGTAATGTAGTATTAAGGATGTTTTAATATATCTATATGATAATATTAATGTTAGATATTCCCAAAGGGAAAAATAATGAAAGAGAGAATCATCTATAAAAACTAGTCAAGAATTGAAATATTAATTAGTAAGTAAGTGCATATATATGAAAATTTCATTAAAAGGAGCCGACATTAATAATAATAATAATAATAATAATAACAGGTAACTGGAATTGACTCATCAATCCTGCTACTAATTAACTACAGAATCGAAAAATGAAAGAAATATCGATAAAGAGAAAATCCGTACGATTTATTGAAAATGCCGGTATCGATTCCGTTATATATAGAGCAAATTAGAGTGTAGTTTCTGGGTGTTGTATATATAGAGGCCGATTGTGTTTCCGGGTAGCAAATGCATTTAATAGTATTGTATTGTTTTTCCTTTAAATATATAAGATGTATAAATTATTAATTTACATAAGGCATGCTTGTTTGTATGGTATAGTAATGGTATGGTGTGTATCTTCTGGGGGT
This sequence comes from Jamesozyma piceae, assembly GCA_030674245.1. Lineage (NCBI taxonomy): Eukaryota > Fungi > Ascomycota > Saccharomycetes > Saccharomycetales > Saccharomycetaceae > Jamesozyma > Jamesozyma piceae. The sequence continues at coordinate 41,213 of JAJLYB010000012.1, forward strand.
GAGCGATCGTAGATTATTCATCATCATCTGCAAACTTCTTCTTAGTACCACCTGTAGCACTTTTAGTTATAGTTTCTTCATTGGTGGTAGTACCGTTTTCAGTTTCGGTGATTGTAGTAGTGACGTCTATTGTGGATGGAAGTTGTGTCATTAATGAAGCAGGTGGAAGGCCTTTAAAATCTCTTTGGATTCTCTTTAATTGTGAGACGGAACTGGTTAAGTTGGTGTCTATATTGAGCATCGAGCTATTCAATGAAGCCATTGTGTTATCAGTTAACGGTTCACCAGGTATGTTTGTCTGGGTGGTGTTTGCCTCTATCAATGATTCCTTTTCAGCTATAAATGTTTCTAAAAACGCTAATACTTCATCTTTAGAGACGTGTTTTGGAGCTCTTGTCTTGTGAATAACAACCGGTGTGTTTAGAGTTGTAGAAACATTGAAACCTGATCTTCTTTGGCCTTTAATCATTGTAGTTATGGTGTGTTGTAATGTTCCGCCGTGTATTAATATCTATATTTTTTTGTTTGTTGGATATGGATAATATAGTGTGTAGATACTATTGCTAATATACGATCATCAATCAAGTGGATTGCATACATCTATCTCATCTCAAAAATGAAAAAATTTTCAAAAAATATCTGAAAATAACTAGAATTGATAATGTAAGTTTAGTCCTATCAAGCCCTACTTTTAACTAAAATATTCTCCTAGGGTTTATTTATAATCACAATAAAACCCTAGGTTTTTCAATACAAAAATATTTTTGCCCTACTATTAATTTTTGCCTGTTTTTACGTATATAACGACAAGATCTTGCGGCTTCTTCTATTCAGCCCGGTGTCATTCACGCTGTTTCGTTGTTTCGCTGTTTCGCTGTCTCGCCCGCTGCAAAACCGGTACCATGGCCAGCTTCCCCACCACAATTTCGTAACCCGCACCCATATTGCTTCGTTGCTCACTACCTCCTTCCCGCTCTTCTCTGCCCGCTCTTCCGTCGCTCAACTACTACAACAACAACAACCGTCCCCTACCCCCCTTCTGACCTCGCCTCGCTCACCTGCCCGCCCCTTCCACCGTCTTCTATTCGCTTCTATCCCATCTTCCCGTACGAAACACCAGTATCGTTTCCTCTACAACAACAACAGAAAACATCTGCGTCACTAAAAACAGTATGTACAAGTAATCAATCCCTTAATTTCATCTCTGAATTCTCTGACAAATTTACTAATCTCTACTACAAAGCGTGGTTACACTACTAGTATTCCTACATCCACTAAATGTACTGGAAACGTTATTTATCAAACCGCCTAACCATCTAAATATCAAAAACTATCGTAATATAGCCAATTGGGTAATCCTGATGTTGCATACTACAATTGTTCAAATTCTTGTCTACTTCATTCCTTAGTATTCACCCTCTTGTTTCTTTTAACTATACGTAATTCGCCGTTAAGAGTAAACGGTACAGGGTGATGATGGTTTCGATCTTAACCCGTTTTAGGTCTTCCTCCTTTTTCGTTAAATGTTCTTTTCCTTTGAGAAGTTCAATCTGGCCCTCAACTGTTTTTTTAATTATTTTTCGTTTATAAAGGACTTATAAAATAGTGATTTATTAACATCAATTGCAAAAGGTACATATCTTTCATTCTCATTCTTTCTACATTTATTATATTTTCTCTTTCCACTTGTTAAAAGATACCATACACATATATTAATATATATCTATCTACAAATAATTACTATCAATCATGTCCAAGGTTTATTTTGATGTTGAAGCTGATGGCCAAGCTTTAGGTCGTGTTACTTTCCAATTATACAACGACGTTGTCCCAAAGACTGCTGAAAACTTCAGAGCTTTGTGTACAGGTGAAAAGGGTTTCGGTTACTCCGGTACTCCATTCCACAGAGTCATTCCAGAATTCATGCTACAAGGTGGTGATTTCACTGCAGGTAACGGTACCGGTGGTAAGTCCATCTACGGTGGTAAGTTCCCAGATGAAAACTTTATCAAGAGACACGAAAGACCAGGTCTTTTGTCCATGGCTAACGCTGGTCCAAACACCAACGGTTCCCAATTCTTCATCACCACTGTCCCATGTCCATGGTTAGATGGTAAGCATGTCGTTTTCGGTGAAGTCGTTGACGGTTACGATGTCGTTAAGAAGGTCGAATCCTTAGGTTCTCCATCCGGTGCTACCAGATCTAGAATCACTGTTGCTAAGTCTGGTGAATTATAAGTATAAATACTTTTATATACAATTAATTCTTTTATCTTATATATCTACGTATGATTAATGCAATGCGATTCAATGTTAACGAAGTGTACGTTTATTTTTAAGCATGGATTATTTTCATAAACCACTCTATCCCAGCCAGTCTCTTAAAAGTGAATTGCAACAAACTAAGTAGGAATTTAACAAACGTGATGTTAACACCAGCAAGATTCTTTAATTTGGTATCTTACTCGAGAAGTACCAAGTACAAGTCTAGCACAATGGTTTGGTCTGCATATATGAACCCTTAAAAAATTACACATATAGAATAACCCAATCATTGCACTTATATTTTATATATACAGAGTTATATATACGTTCTAGCATAGATTCTGTATCACACGTCTATATATTTCAATTGGATTTACTATAAATCCTTCACAGTACTATATGATTGTTTATGGTCCAATCATACAATAAATTAATGAGTAGGTTAGTCACTATATACTGAGTAAATTTATTTACTTCCCAAATTTAATATGATTTTCTTATAATCATTCACTCACCGTAACGGAGAACAACGAAGCGATAAAAAAATTTTCTAGCAAATTTTCGGTTTTGTCCCTTTTCACAAATTGGGAAATGTGAAATGTGTTTAGTTTGCTTTGGATCGGAGGGGAGAGGAGGAGGGATGAATATTACTTAGAGGAAAAGCAAATTAGATTTATCAAATACATTTGTTAATTAATTAATTAATTGTTTCAGCTATTCTAATTACTCTATACCTTTCACTACAACAAATATCAAGGTATCTCAATCAATATACATACATATCTATTTCTATATTAAGGAGAAACCATCACCATTATTGGGTATTTTTATTTTAAGAAACTATATTATTATTAAAGTATTATCCTATTTCTGTTATTGTAAATTTTTCGTTTTTGCAAGCGTGTCAAATAGTATATTGTAATAGTTTATCAATTCATCTCAGTTCAGTTCAAAGTAATAACAGAAACAAGTTCAAATTAGCATGGAATCATTATCAAAAAAGATTCAAAATTTAGGAATCCATGATATCCGTAATGCCGCTAGATTTGCCCAGAATGTCATAGTCCAATATGAACCATATCAGATCGATATTCGTAGAGCAACAAACACTGATGCCTGGGGTCCAACCCCAAAGCATTTGCAAAAAGTATTAAGAAACAGATACCAAGTACCTCTGTATCTTATCACTGAATATACTTTAAAGAGATTGATTGACCATATCGCATCGAGACCAAAGAATTTCTATGAAAAAGCAAGAAAGGAATACGTCAATTATGGTTCAGAATGGAGAGTCGTTCTGAAATGTCTCACTGTCATTGAATTCCTTTTGCTGAACGTCGATGATGGAGACGAGTTGAACCAAATCAAGAGCTGTTTGTTGACCCATAAGCATATCCTATCAAAGCAAGTCGTGCAATACAAAATCAACTTTTCCAACGATGGAAAGATGGAAGTCCATGAACGTGGTATTAGAAAGAAGGGTGAAAAATTAGTACAATATATAGAAGAACCGCAATTTTTGAAAAAGGATAGAGCTGCAAACAAAAAGAATGCACAAAAGATTCGACAGCAAACTGAGTCGACGATGTATAATGCTGATCATGTTACATCGTCTGCTGATAATGCAACCTCATTTGATTACGACGACGATGATGATGATGATGGAACTGATGGTAATGCTGAAGATATAGAATATAACGACTTCCAATACGAAATAACAGATTCTCACAACAATCATAGTAGTAATAATAACTCAGACAACCGTAAACGCTCGACCTTAGAAGAACAAAGAAGACAAAGGAGAGAAATCTTGAGGGAAAGAATAAGAAATACTGAACAACAAAGGAAAAGTAGACAGCAAAAGGTTCAACAACCTGAAGTTGCAGAGATTCCTGATCTACTTGATTTTGATGCACCAGAGCCATCAAAGGAGCCAACTAAACAAAATCAGTTTGGAAATGAAAATGATGATGACGACGACGATTTTGGTGATTTCCAAAGTGATGCAAGTCCAAAACCTACTCCTGCTTCCAGTAACCCTAAGGTTGACAATACTACAAATAGTAAGGCACTTGATGATTTGTTAAATCTAGGAGACAGTCCAGCTGTAAACACTACTAGTACGAACACTAGCACAAACAATACAGCTAATAAAGATTTATTTGCTGATTTATTTAACAACTCTAAATCTCTTATATAACACTCGTAAAGACTATGATGCCATTTAAGGTGTAAAATATTGTATACGTATATATAATTCCTTTAGTTGATAGTATTTTTTTTAAAAAATAATTGATTTTTGTTCTTTTGGTAAATATGAGTATGTATATTTGTGTGTGTGTGTGTTGTGCAATTTAAATTTTTTATAAATACAACAGGATAGATATATAAGTATGCAAGTATTTATTAAATATTACTCTTTTTTAGACTACTTGTTACTGATTCTATATCATCAACTTCATCGCCTTCTTCTATGTCCTCATCGATGTCATCCGTAGTGCCTACAACACCTTGTTCGAACATTTGTTTACCTGTTAACTTCCCATTATGAGCCTTTAGTCGTCTTAATTTATCTCTTTCATCTAGTTGTAATTCTTTTCTGAAACTTTCTCTCCATTTCAAGTAGGATTCTTTTGTGACTTCTGTACCATTAAATTTTTTCTGTTCTTCAGCTTCACGTTTCTGTAACTCTATATCATGCAATTTTTCTAATTCGTTTAGTCTCTTGATAAACCAATTTTCACTATTTTCCTTGATAGTTGAGATGATTGCAAAACACATTTGCATGCCTAATAACATATCATTTTCGATCTGCTCATTTATTTCCTTGGACAGTTGAGGTATGTAATCCTTCAAACTAATCTGATCAGGTATATTTTCTACTTTGCTCAGTATTTTGTTCCCATGATCATCAAACTCTTCCTCTTGTTCTTCCTCATTGTCATCTTCATCACTTTCCTGGTTATCATTCAATAGAGTCTCGTGTGGTGCGATGTTGATTACCGGAGCGATTTCAGGATATGTATCAGGGAATTGGAAAGTTACCTCTAATGAATGGATTTTAGTTAGCGAACTCAATAGATCGTTGTCATTATATATAGAATTATCATTCAATTCCAAGGTTAAATTTAATGTGAAACTGATATCAGGATATTGTTCATTGTTTATTGTTATTTCATCAGGGTAAATTGAATTAAGAACGTCTAGTTCTTGGGCTTGTTCTTCCTTGTAATCCATGCTGTGTTGACTTGTGATAGACTGAAATGTATTTAGTTAGATCGTATAGTATCGACTGTCTTCAACAATTTACTATAATAAACAACGACTTAATTTGGTTGAATATTTAAAATTAATCGATCACTGCAAAATTTTTCAATCTCAAGATCTCTCTTTCTTTCTCATTTGCTTGTTTCGCATATATTTCCATCGTAGTTGCTCGAAAAACAAGCCCTACTTTGGAAGAAGCACCAGCCCTAGCACTGCCATACAATTTAATTCCAACCCTACTTCCCCTCTTCCAACCCTAATAACTTTCCTGGTGCACAGATGTTTCTATTTCTCGAGAAATTAATATTTTCGGGGTGTCTAGATTGTGTGTGGTGTAGGGACGGTGCCCGTTTATTGGGTGCAAATCTGTTGTGTGTTGAGTCTAGAAAGCCAGAAACAGAGCATTTCATTTTTGCTGAATAAGCGGATTTTGTCTTTTTCTGTTTTCCCGTTACAATTTCTACTAACTGGCAAAAGACTAACTAACAAACTACGATGGTAACGAACTAAGCTATGGAACAAGTAACAAACAGGTCAAGATACGATTGAACAAATAGAAAGGAAAGGCAAGGCAAGACCAGGCAAATAAATACGTATGTTTATGTCTGTTTATCCACAATTTTGTAGTATGTCTTAGATTTGTTGATTTGTTGTGTCTTATTTGTGTCTTATTTGCCTCTTATCCTGGACCTATCTCTACTGCATAATATCTTGTTACTATCTGATTAGAAAGAAGGACTCAATTTGTTATGATGACAAACAATGTCTGTAGTCCATCTACCTACACTTTGGTTGAGTATGACCAACTATACCATATCATACACTGCACTATTAAAAACTCTTGTGAAATTGTCTACTCCTTAATGCGGGTGAGTGGTGATGAGATTTGGGTGCATTAACGTAATTGAGTGTATTTTTTCGTTTTTTCAAGGTGGAAAAGTCCCCATCGTCATAGAAACAATGATGGTTTTACTTGAGAACGCTGTAGATCATAATTTTTATATATAAACATAAAGAATATTTTATATTTTCTTACCAATTAATTAATTAATGCTTGGATAGGGTATTTCCTGGATCCTTTTATTTTCTTTTTCTTACAATATCGATTATATCTAAATACTCTAATCACTTTATTTAACTACTACACATAATAAATTTCAGTGCTCCATCGAAAAACGAAAACGAAAAGATTAAATAATGTATTCAACTACCAATTCATACTATCAAAATCCAAAAGCGAATTACTATAGTTATTCTAATAATGCGGCTAATAACGAAGATTCTATAACAACCTCGTCTATCTTCTCTAATGCTGAAATGGACTATAGTTCAAAGATCAAAGAAATTGAGGACTATTATGTGAAGAATTTATTATCTGAAAACGAATCAGATCTCCTTCATAAATCCAATCAGCAATCTCCCCCAATTATACCCAACCCTACTAGTACAACTCTAAACGTTAAAAACGAGCAGTCATATCTTTATTCTTTAGCTGAAACAAATTCAAACACAAACTCAACTGCATGTTCCTCACCTCAGCAAACATTTGAACAAACCAATTATACATATACCAATCAGTTATTTAGTAAGGGTAGTATTTTCATGGACCATTCAAATAGCAAAAATTACATCTTTAATCACAATAACACATTTGTTCCATCAGCTAAACTTCCATTGAATGAATATAATATTTCTCATGAGCAAAAACCTAATAACATAAATAAAAATTACCATACCACCCACAGTAATTTAGAAGTTGAAATTAACAACTCTTTTACTCCATCTTCTCTCTTATTACCTTTAACAACTGAAAATTTGCAAAAGTTATCACAAACTCCTACTGATCCCTGTATTACAACTCCTAATCATCACTCTCAACTATCCACAGTTAACCCTCACATAGTTAATACAACAGCACGTGCATATGGTAATAATCATAGTAGCACTAGTAATAGCGCTAGTAAACCTCTAGGTAATGAAAAAATTGACCAATCAGAACTCGTCAGTGAACAACCTGTCAATAGACAACTATATAAAACTGAACTATGTGAGTCCTTTACCACGAAAGACCAATGTAAATATGGTAACAAATGTCAGTTTGCTCATGGTTTACATGAATTAAAGTTAAAGCCACGTTCAAATAATTTTAGAACTAAGCCTTGTATCAACTGGGCAAAATTAGGCTACTGTCCATACGGAAAACGTTGTTGTTTTAAGCACGGTGATGATAGAGATATACAAATTTATGTGAAAGCAGGTGCCATTAAGAAAGATGATGAGGATGTTATTCTAAACTTAGGTTTAAAAGAAGATCTATCAGATTCTCATGAGCCAACTGTTACCAAACCAAAAAACTTACATGCAAACGTCAAGGTATTACAAAGAATTCAATGGTAAATATTTTCTCTCTCTCATTCCTTCTACATCACATCGTGGAAGCAATTCTCGATGTCATTTACTCCCTTCTTACCATCTACTTATTTATTATCACATATTTATTATTTATTTATTTTCTCGTAATTACTATTAATCTTTTAATTTTATTGACTTACTAATTTATTCTCACGAACTTCAAATACAAGCTATTTAATTTACTTTCTTGATCTTAAATTAGTCCGGGATGTTTGTCTAGAAATTTTAGTGACTTGGGAGTGTCGAGACGTAGTTAACCTTCTATTGGTACCATTGAAATTCTCACCCGGTAAAGGGAAAATCTTACCACTGTACAAATCATCGTTTGGATCATCCACTATATCATGTAAATCAATTCCATCCATGTTTCTTTCAATCAAATATCTTAATGAATTATACCAAATATTATGTCTCTGTCTAGTATGGCACGTGAATTTAACAACTCTCTCCTCGGTAGTAACAACAATACTCTTGTGATATAATCCAGCAGGGAATGGATTATTATCAGCAACACTCTCAACACCCAAGATAGCAACACCTTTAGTCTTGCTATTCCATGGGTTCTTCATAACAGGATTAGAATCAGACCAATATAACGTTAATGTATAAGGGTGAATCCAGAAATACCTTTCATGACGGCTCTCGGGGCTACCATTAAATGATGAACCTAGTCTATTATAATACTTGTAAACAAACTCACCGATAACAGTTTGGGTTAATGCCGGTAAGATACTAGGTGCTGTTAATGAAGCCTCTGTAGCAATGGAAAACATACCATCGACGGATTCCGAACGTGTCATGTTAGAAGCCTTCGACCTTCTATTGTCATTACTGATATGGGTATTGGGGTTATACGAATTAACACTATTGGATGATTGAGATCTGCTCATATTTCTTTGTGAAGATCCTCCTCCTATCATTTCACCTGTTACACCTGTCGCTGTTGATCTTCTTGGTGTATTGTCGATATTATACTCGTTATATGCGGTCTCTGCTGCAGCTGAAGCCAGATCTCTTCTTCTTGGTGAATCAATCATTGTAGCAGACCCAGCATTTGAAAATCTTGAAGAGAATCTTGATCTCATTGGTGAACTAGCAGCAGAATTATCAGCACTAGTATTTAAAACAGATGCAACAAACGTTGAATGGTGTAATCCACGCCTCTTGATCTCCTTCTTTATGTCTTCATCAGTTATTTTAGACAATGAATCTCTGTCCTTATTCAATAAACTTGTATAATATGTTTTAGGTAGTACAACGACATTTCTTTCATCGGGGACATTAGCAAATGAAGTAGCGATAAAGGCAGTTTCTGGAATACATAATAAACCATTACGGTTTGCAATATTTCTTAACTTGACTAATTCATCACTGAGTTCCTCTTGAGTTGCATCAAATTCGGTATCCTCAAAATTTTCCAAATTTGCGGTTGCATTTTCACGTGGAGCTGAAATAACTGGGTCATTAACAATTAAATTAAATTTTGGTGCATTTTCTATTATTTGTTCTTTAGTTAATGTTGGATTAGCCAACTCTTGAGTGATCTCGTTAAATCTTTCTTTCGTAATTGGAATTAAATTAAATTCAGCAATTCTTTTAACAACATCATCCTTACTCATTTCTCTTCCATGATATACTTCCATATAATCTTTATCAGATAACACTATTAATCCAAATTCCTTTGCTTTTTCGTAAATAGCATCCTTCGATATAGTTGAATTAGCATCGATTTCTTCTTGACGAAGTGCTACATACCCAAATTCGGATACTTTATTGATTAAATTATCGTGAGTTAATTGATTTTTTTCTAAAGCTTCAAACTCATCATTCTTTATTAGTTTCATGTCATGATCACCAGTCCATTCAATAACTTTGTCTTCACCAATAACTGATCTTGCGTTCAATTCGCTATAATCCTCATTAGAAATTAAAACCATCTTTAATGATTCAGCTTCCTTTCTTAAGCTCTCTTCATTAGTATCACTAACAATACTTTCATTGTCAGTATCATCCAAAATAGGAACCAATTTATAACCAAACGATTTAGCTGTTTCTTCTAATTTGTCTAAATCAATCTCATTCTTATCTGTAATATTGCCCAAGCGAACGGTAGATACCTGAGAAACGGTATCGTCGAACACAGCACTATCATGGATAGGAGAACTTGGGGCATCTAAATATTCTGCTGAACTAGCGATACTTTGGGCTGCATCATAATAATTAGTGCTGCCAGTTTCTAATGTGTTCAAACTGTAAGTAGACCTAATATCCTCAACCACAGGAACCATTGTCATATCAAAACTGGAGGCTAAATTGCGTAGTTTTTCAAGAGATATATCCTTAATGTCGATCATGTTCGAATATTCAGTTATCGGAATCACTGTTAATTCTAATGGATGAGCAAGTTCTGTAAGATCTTCCTTGGTCAATGTTTTAGTTAGTGATTCATACTTAGTAGCTGGGATAGCTTTCATTTGGAATTTTTGGCATAGATCTTCAACTTCCGTACAATTTAATTTATTTATATCAGGTTTACCTACTAATTTTTGATATTCATCCTTTTCTACTAGAACTATTTCGTTATTATCAATATTTTCTTGGGTTACTTTTAAACTTGTGACCTTTTCTGTAGAAAGTACAATTAATTTGTTTGTATTGGCTTGTTGCTTTATTTCTGCTAATGTTGGTGAATTTAATTTACTTTGTAGACTTTTGTATTCAGATTGTCCCAATAGCAAATAATCCGTATTCTTCAATTTTTCTGTTATGAACTCCAATGATGGATTTTCGAAGTTGAATTTCAATTGTTCTAATTCATTTTCTGGAATAATGGCTAGTTGAAGTTTATTAGCCTTTTCTGCTAAGAATTTCTTATCAGGGGATTCTAATAAGGATATACTTGATTTATATTCCAATTCATCAACTAGTACCTTCTTCAAAGTCCTTGCCTTTTCATTTAAGTAATCGAATGATGGTTCATTTATTTGTTTCTTCATGTTCCTTAACTCGGTTTTACCGACCATTACTTTCTCCAAATCCATAGTTCCGTCTTGGAGAGACCGTTCTGTAGAGTTAGAGTCTTCATTTTGTTGTATAGTATTTTTAGATGAATCGACTAAATCTCTATTTAATTCTGGAATATCTTTCTCCGTTTCTACTGAAGTTGACTTACTCAGTCTCAATTGATAATCATCAAATGTTAGCTTATCTAATAAAATCATATTCAATTTAGCAGCTTTGTTGTCCAAGAAATCTTTGGTTGGTGCATCTATGGTAGATTGCATCTCATCAAACACAGGTATAGGAATTGCTACGTAATCATGAGACTTCAATGTGGAGATTAATTCATCAACTGGATAATTTTTCAGCTCAGAATTCTTTAACAACTCACCATATTCACTACTAGTACTTGCTACTAAACCATACCTAGAGCACAGGTTTAGAGTGTCTTCTTTGCTACACCTATCCAGTACTGGAGTCTCCAAGATTTCATAATCTTTCTTTGGGATTGCAACATAATCCAATGATGCAATTTTGTCCATTAATTCAGGTAATTTTGCACTGTTTACTGATGAATCCTTTAAGGATTTTAATTCAGGTATAGGAACTGGAACAAATCCAAAGCCTTTTACGGAAGATAGAATTGATTCTTTACTACTCGATTTGGTTTTTAAATCATTATATTCTTTCTCTTCCAAAACAATTAAATTCATTTGGTCAGCTCTTTGTTTGATTAACTCCTTTGAAGGAAGTTCAGCTCGGTTTTTCAATATGTCGTAGTCTTTATTTGATAGCATGATACAATTACGTTTCATTAAGTGGGCATTTAGTACATCTTCTGAAGGAAGATCAGCTCTCTTTACTATAGCGTCATAACTTTCTGATTCAACCAAACGATATCCTTGTAAACATGACTTTTCAGTTAAAAACTCCTTTGATGGATTTTCAGATATAGCTAGTAAATGATCATGTTCATCCTTTGGTATAGCAAAATAATTCATACTTTGGCATTTATCACTTAAAAATTCCAAACTCGGACTCTCAATCTTTGATTTCATTTCCTCATATTCAGCTATAGGTAATAATACTTTATTGAGTGCCTTTGTCTTCTCAGTTAAAAATTCATCCGTTGGTTCAATTGACATAGATAACAATTCGTTATATTTTTCTTCGGGCACCAGTACGCTATTAAATAGATTAGCCTTTTCTGTGAGGAAATCTTCTGTAGGTTCGTTTGTATTCTTGTATAAGTCATCGTATTGGCTTAAAGGTAAAACAATTTGATCAAGATGTGTTGCTTTGTTAATGATAAATTCCAATGTAGGGTTGGATGAAATTTCAATTAATTTTTCGTAATCATCCTTTGGAATCACTATTTGACTATGAAGTGTATCAGCTTTTCTTGTTAAATATTCTAAAGATGGGTTCTCAGCATTATTTATTAATTCTTGATATTCTTTGTCTTCAATTATAGTTTGCCCTAAAACACCTGCTCTCGTGCGTAAATGCTCCGAACTTGGATTTTCTATATTTTCTTTCAAGGTATTATATTCATCTTGTGTTAAAATAATATCATTTAACTTAGTTGCTTTTTCTTTTAAGTATTCAAAACCTGGGTTATCTACCAGCTCGTTAAGTTGTTCAAATTCTGATTGAGGAATAATGTGTTGATTTATTATAGCAGCTTTTTCTTTTAAATATTCTAAACTTGGGTTATTCACATTAGCATTCATTTTTTGGTAAGTGTCATTAGGTAGAATGCACTGATCTAGTTTGGAAGCTTTTTCGGTTAAATAATCCAGGTTAGGTTCAGTAACCAAGGTATTGATCTTATTATATTCATCAGTGGCCAATATTGTCCAGTCCATGTTTGAGGCCTTTTCTTGCAAGAAGTCAAGACTTGGAGAGTTAAAGGTGTCACTCAATTTATTGAATTCATCCTGTGGAATAGCTTTGTAGTTAACAATGGATAATTTAGAAGTCAGATATTCTAAAGTAGGTTTTTCAATATTATTTATTAGTTCATCAAACTTTTCGTTGCTCATAACCGTCTTATTTATACCTTTTGCCTTTTCTTCTAAAAATTCGGAACTTGGGTTATTGACTACCTTAACCAATTCATCGTAGTCCTGTAATGGGAGAATTTTATGTTGGAATTCGCTTGCTTTTTCAGTTAAATATTCTAATGAGGGTTTTTTAATTTTATTTATTAGCTCATCAAACTTTTCGTTGCTCAAAACCGTCTTATTTATACCTTTTGCCTTTTCTTCTAAAAATTCGGAACTTGGGTTATTGACTGCCTTAACCAATTCATTGTAGTCCTGTAATGGGAAAATTTTATGTTGGAATTCGCTTGCTTTTTCAGTTAAATATTCTAATGAGGGTTTTTTAATATTATTTATTAGTTCATCAAACTTTTCGTTGCTCAAAACCGTCTTATTTATACCTTTTACCTTTTCTTCTAAAAATTCGGAACTTGGGTTATTGACTGCCTTAACCAATTCATTGTAGTCCTGTAATGGGAGAATTTTATGTTGGGATTCGCTTGCTTTTTCAGTTAAATATTCTAAGGAAGGTTTTTCAACACTGTTTACTAATTCGATATACCTTTTGGATGGAATCACTTCATGATTTAATGTTTTCACTTTTTCTGTAATGAATTCTAATGAAGGATTTTCAACAGTATTAATCAAATTTTGATATTTCTCATCTTCAATTAGAGTGTTCTTGGATAATAGAGATTTCTCTTTCAAGTATTCCAAAGAAGGATTTTCGATCTTGCTTTTAAGTTGATCGAATTCAAAGTTCGTTAATACCACTCTATTCATTGCCTTACCTTTTGAAATCAAAAAGTCTGTGGTAGGACTATTGAACGACTTGTTTAATTCTTCATATTTTTCGAATGGTAAAATAGTATGTTTAAGTTCAGTAGCCTTTTCAATTAGATAATCTAGTGAAGGATTTTCTATACTCGTAACTAGATCACTGTATTTGCTCTTTGCTATCACCTCTTGTTCTAATGAACTTGCCTTCTCTACTAAATATTCAAGTGAAGGTTTCTCTGTTATTTTGATTAATTCAGCATATTTTTCTGATGGGAAGACATCTTGCTTTAAGAAATTTGCTTTCTCTGTTAGATATTCAAGAGAAGGCTCCTCGACCTTGTTAATTAATTCATCATATTTTTCTGTTGGTAAAATCTTGTGTTCCATAGCGATAGCCTTTTCAGTCAAGAATTCTAATGAAGGAGTTTCAAAATTATTGATTAACTTATTGAGCTTCTCGGTTGGGATAAGCTCCTGTTGTAAAACTTCAGCCTTCTTAGATAAATATTCTAAAGGTGGGTTCTCTAATTTTCCCAGTAAATCATCATAAATTCCATTAGCTACCACCTTACGATCTAATAACTCAACCTTCTCAATGAGATATTCTAAAGAGGGTTTCTCCAGTTTATTTATTAAGCTTTTATGCTCCTCAGTTGGGATAACATCGTAATTTAACATAGAAGTTTTTTCTTTTATGAAGTCTATCGAAGGTGTCTCAAATGTATCCATAAGCTCTTCATATTTTTCTGAAGCAATTATTTGTTGTTCTAGTGCATTTGCCTTGTCAGTTAAATAGCCTAGAGTTGGGTTATCAATCTTGTTCATTAACTCCTTATGTTCAGCAGATGGAATAATATCATAATTCAGTGATGAAGCTTTGTTCTTCAAGAATTCTATAGATGGCTGGTTAAATGTTTCATTTAACTTTGTAAATTCATCAGTAGATATAATTAAACAGTCAGTTTTAGTAACTATTTCTTTTAGTGTATTAATATTTGGCTTGTCTGATCTAATTAAATTATCGAATATATTAAATTGATCATTATCTATTATATGATGGTTCAACTTTGCAGTTTTCTCTCTTAGTGAATTTATTGATAAATCGGATAAATTATTGAAATCAGCTATTGGGAGAGTCTTGTACCCACTTGAATTCAATATGTTAATTAAATTATCTGGGTCCTTTAATTTATCTTCTAATTGGGTATTAGCTGTTTTCAAATCTTTTATACTTTTAATGGATTCTTCTAGATTCATCTTTAAATCTTCTTTGACCCTCTGTAAAGCCCTTAAATTAGATTGTATTTTATCTTTTTCTTCTAGTAATATTTTTGAATCTGATGTAGTCTTTTCCATTTCTCCGTTCAAATCATTTATATTGGACTGTAATTTATCGTTTTCATCATTTAGTTCAGATACATGCGCTTTCAGATCATTAATCTCATTTAAATATTTTTTCTTTTGCTCCCTTAATTCTTCTTCGAAACTATCTTTGTTAATCTTTAAAAGGTTTAATTCGTGGTCTTTATCGGTTACCTCCATTGTGAAGTCTTTAATTTTCTTTTCATACTTGATTGATTTTTCCTTTGATTCTAAGAACTGTTTGTTTATTGATTGTAAACTAGTCTCTAACTCCCAGTTTTTATCACTCAAAGAATCGATTTTCTTAGAAGAGGCTTTATTTTGGGCATTCAATCTCTCAATATCTTTGTTTAAGTTTCCCATTTTAGTTGAATTAGTCTCATTTATCGATTTTAATTTCCGGCATTGAAGTAATAGACTTTCACTTAATCCCAACACAAACTTTGTATCTTCATTAGAATTATTTGTCAGCATGCCGTTATTATTGTTGGCTTTATTATTAAATATTGACATTATGTTCAAATCGGTCTTATTATTATAACTATAACTTAGTAGGTTTGATACTAAAGACGTGTAGTTGTATGGATTATTTTCGTCATTGTCACCGTTTATATTTAATCTTGATTGTTCCACGAGATTTTGATGAATATTCTCCAACTCGTTTAAAAGGTTTTTAGATTCCTTTGAAGTTTCTTTTGAAGAACTTTCAGACATAGTGTGTTTTCCTAACCTTTTACTTTCTGATATTAAAGATTTCGCACAGTAAAATAAAATTGAATTGAATATTCCAGGTGTTCGATTGTTTTAAAACAAAAGTAAATGTCAATAATAAAGAAAATCAATTACCAATATAATACAGTTTGGTCGTTTTGTATAATCTTTAACCGTTGCTACGTTGTGTTTTTTTACTTTAATGCAAATCAAATCAAGTATCCTTGCACAACTGATTATTCAAAACATTTTGTTTACTGTTTGTTGTTTATTATTGTAAAAATAACAGATCCCGAACACAACTGAAAAAAAGAGAACGCCGCAGGAAGTATTCGTATCCCATTATTGGAAGCACTTCCATTCACCCACACATTGCATACTACTTGTTTTTCAACCAATTGCAACACAAAAAACCAATTTCCGAGAAAACGGAGTTCTCCTCATTGGCTGTTTCCTGCCTCTGCTGGCGGACTCTTCGGCATTGGTCTCAAAGGGACGGAAGAATGGAAGCTTGCAAGTGTATTATCACGGTGAGTCTAAAAATGGACTAGATACAGTTTTGGTATAAATTAAAAACATATTTTTCAGTGAAAATTTTATATTGTGCAAAGGACAGTTACTCCTATTTGAATGGCTTATTGTTTTGATTGTGCATTTACAAATTAATTTATAAATTATTTAAAGCTTATAGTTTTATTAATTATTCTGTATTTTAAAACTTCCTGTCCCCTAATTGTATCAAGAAAGCTGCTAACATTTATAATTGATAAGCTATCACAAAAGTAACATACATATACACACATCCCTACCGGTTAGATAATATATAAATATCAAGATGCTATCAAAGACAACTCAAAGAACAATCTCAACTGCCTTGAGACAAACCTCTAAAAGAACTTTAAAGACTACTGCTATAACTTTTTCTAAATTCAGTAGAACTACTATAATAAATAATACAAGTAAAAACATCCCAATTTTATCCTCATATAATGTAAACAATTTATCAAGTCATAATTCTAATAAATTGATGACTAATAACAACTTTTGTCGTTGGAACTCAACTTCTGTCCCAGTCCCACCAATGGCAGAATCCTTAACTGAAGGTTCCCTAAAGGACTTCACCAAGAAAGTTGGTGATTTTATTCAGCAAGATGAATTATTAGCAACTATAGAAACCGATAAAATTGATATCGAAGTCAATTCTCCAGTCTCTGGTACTATTACAAAATTATGCTTCAACCCAGAGGATACTGTTACCGTCGGAGATGAATTAGCTCAAATTGAAGAAGGTGCTGCTCCTGTTGGCGGCGCTGCTTCTGCTGCTGGCAATGAAGCTTCTACTCCAGCCCCTTCTGAGGAAACTGCAAAGGCCCAGCCAGCTGAAAAGGCAACTCCTCCTCCACCAGCTGCATCTCAACCAAAGAAAGAAACACCAAGTAACACTACTGCAACTACAACATCTGCTGCAGAATCATTTACCCCATTTGCACGTAACGAATCTAGAGTTAAAATGAACCGTATGAGATTAAGAATTGCTGAAAGATTAAAGGAATCCCAAAACACAGCCGCTTCATTAACAACATTCAATGAAGTTGATATGTCTGCCCTAATAGAAATGAGAAAGCTATACAAGGATGAATTCATTAAGAAGACTGGTATGAAATTCGGTTTTATGGGTCTATTTTCTAAAGCATGTACCTTAGCAGCAAAGGATATTCCTGCAGTCAACGGTGCCATCGAAGGTGACCAAATCGTTTACCGTGATTACACTGATATCTCTATTGCTGTTGCCACACCAAAGGGTCTAGTTACTCCAGTCGTACGTAATGCAGAATCTTTAACTGTCATGGGTATTGAAGAAGAAATCAGTAGATTAAGTCATAAAGCAAGAGATGGTAAATTAACCTTAGAAGATATGGTCGGTGGTACTTTCACTATTTCAAATGGTGGTGTCTTTGGTTCCTTATATGGTACTCCAATTATCAACATGCCACAAACTGCTGTCTTAGGTTTACATGGTGTTAAAGAAAGACCAGTTACTGTTAACGGCCAAATTGTTTCAAGACCAATGATGTACATTGCTTTAACTTATGATCATAGATTATTAGACGGTAGAGAAGCTGTTACTTTCTTAAAGACTGTCAAGGAATTGATCGAAGACCCAAGAAAGATGTTATTATTCTAATTATCTTGAATATAGCGCCCTTTTGTCTTCAATGGTCGTTATCTGTAACGTCTATTATATAATGAAATTTGAAATAATTCTTTAAAATTTTCATATTCTTTCTATTTAAGTTAAATATTATTTATTCCCGGTATGTATTATAATACATATATTCTCTATATGAATACATTGTTTAACGTAATTCCCCTCCTCCATTGAAATCTGATTCTATGGTTTATTTTTATTGTTGTTACTACTTTACAACATATCTGTATTTAAATACCTGGCTTTAGAAATTATGCATTCATTTTTCTTGGCAATACCTAAACTAATAATATCACCCCAGAAATATGATATCTTACTTTGGCAAAATTTCAAATATTTAAAGGTCCCATCATCTTCAGTGTCATCACCTTTATCGTTATTTGTATTCATCTCGATCTTGCCGCTTTGTAGAATCGCCCATATTGCCCAGAATAATTGTGAAATTGCTCTCCATCTTATTATTGAGTTATATGTTTTTATTAATTGAATTCTATCATTCCCATCTTCAGTGTTATCTTTTAAGTAGGAATAATAGCATTGCAAAAAATATATTACTTTTCCTTCACTTGGGTATTTATCGCCGTCACACGTATATGAATCATCGGCATCATAATTATGCATACACTCTACCAAAAAATTTGCCAAATCAAACGAAACTGTATCCACACCACCATATTCGAAATCAATAAATACAAGGTCTGATCCATTTTCCTCAAGCATTATGTTACCATGTTGGGCATCATTATGACAAAATGCCAATTGTTTAAACATTTCTGAATCGTTGTTAATTAGCCATTCTTTATAATTATAAACTACGCGTTTAAATGTGTTCCAATCATTGCATAGTAAATTTTCTCGAACATTTATATTGTTATCAACAGTAAGCCAGCTCTGATGTTTATCTAATATCTCAATCCATTCAAAGAGTTTATCCCAACTAAAACAGCCATATTCCTTATAAGTATCACTATCATTATCAAGATACTTTTTTTTTTCCCTATCATTTAATTTTACCAATTTGTGTAACTCCTTAAACCGCCTTGCTACCCTCTCTAAATTATTATCCATAGTCATTTCTAAACTCCTTATAGCTCTATACGTATCCAAGAAAACTTCAACTCTACCATTATTGAATAATAATAAAATTCTAATGATATTAATGTTTGACGGTAACCTTTCCAAATTCTCAAACTCCTTACTTCGATCAACTATCGAATCATCTTTATTTCCATATATTCTAAGCAAATAAGTCTCATTCGTATCATTTAATGTTAATTTATAAATTACGTTTGTTAGCGCACCTTTTAATTTGACGATTTCATAATCAGAGTTGGCCTTATTACTAAGGTACGGCACCAGATAGTGTGGTTTATCCGAAGGTATTGAAACATTTAATCTTTGTATCTTCGGGTGGGTCATACTTTCTTTTTTCTTGGGGATCTGTAATTATTTTTACTCTTTGAGATTTAGTACTTCTGGCAGTTCAAATAAGCATATCCCTCTGTTCCTACATTCTATTTATGATTTGTTTTTGTTGCTCGGTTACATGTATTTGTATGGACGAGCTTTTTCAAAATTTTCCAGATTGTGATTTTGTTCAGATCAAGTGGCGGCATTAGCAAGAATTAGCGCCGTGTACAGGATTAGTGGGGAAGATCCTCCTGGAAATCAAGGGAGGGAGAGTAATCTGGTGGATAGCACAATTCAGTAATCCTTCAAACGTGATTCTTGAATTATTTCTCTAAATGATAAAACATATTATATGATAAACTTTGTGTACTATATTGTAAAATAATCTGTAGCTAAAAGAAAATAATATAGGCTTTCCCACTTTGAAAAGTTACCTGAGCTTTCTATATTTGACTTTGGTTTGACTTTGTGTTTCCAAAAATAATTTCAATTATACCAAATATAATAAGGATTTAAATTGGTGGTAATTCTGAAAGTTCTCCTGCTTATGAAATGAAGCCATTCTAAAAGTTAAATTGGCAATGCCGATTGGATGTACTTGTGGCATTATTATCTCTGTCGAGGAAATGGTAAGTACTATTAAAGGCATCCGGTTGATTAAATTATAATTTCACAGATATTATTATAGATATAATTTTCAATCAATTGCTGTCAGAAAATATGCGTTTTCAACGAAGTATATCTAAATCATCCTTTCTATTCATTAGATATTGACCATGTATCGATTTGTTATATTTATTTAATAGAAATTCATTAATACAATTTTGAAGCGTTGACCTAAAGTTGTACCGAAGGTGTAAAACCTCCTATTTTCTACGACTCTTAATCAATAACTAAACAATGAACCAAACTCCCAATTCTCTACAACCCCGGTCTTTCCTCAGCGATTTCTGTGCGTCTAAAAATATCACTTTAAATAGAACACTCTCCAACTAGCTTTAAGTAGCCATTGTACTAATTTTTTTAATATGCATATCATACTGCTATTGTAGGTGTGGTCAATAGAATGAAACATCTCCCTGATCGGAAAAAATTATTTCGAGAGTTGGTATTTATGATGAGGATAACAAATGAGAAAATATTTATACGGGAAACAGAAATATTCTCAATAATCAAAGGATTAGAATACTCGCTATATTAATGAATAATGGACATTGTCTATATACCAACTAACCAGTTCATATATCCATTGGTGACACTAATTGAACAATTTTTCAGCTCCGACTTTTACTATCCGGGTTACTTCTCTTTTTTTTTTATCTTTTTTTGATTTTCAATTAACCTTCCTAAATTGGAAATTTGTAAATAGACTAAAGAAGAGTTTCTCTGGAAATTTATCAACTATTAACAACGAACTGGTGAACAACTTCCATATCCCATTGCTCAGACTCAATAACTCTCCTCATATGCATGGTAAGAACAATGATTTGCTCCTATGTTATTCTCCCTTTTTTAATACTTGAAACAGTACTTTGTATGGAATATATAATAACGCAATTTTAAATTTTCTCAAGATACTTGCTTTATATAATGCCTTGGTACTTCTTTTCACAAATATTCAATCCAAGTTACTAAACAACTCTAAAGTATAACACGCTTTTTAGACATTATTATAGTAATAATTATACCCAAAATAAAACAAAAGCAGCTATAGAGTTTAAACAATTTAATACCCAAGAGATTAAGTACGAACCATACAATAAATAACTAACCATGGAAGATTTAACAGCAACTAATTCAAATTCATGGTTCATGAATACTTCTGATATACTTACAAATTTAAATCCAGATATGTACTCTAATGAACTCTTTGAAAACGTTGACAACACTAGTATGGCATGTTACGATTTAGATAATATTAATTTTAATAACAATAATAATCAAAATGAAATTCTAAATAACATAGGAGGTTTTTTAAATGAAGAACTAGGCGATTTACCCCACACATCAGTAGTTAATGAAAACTTTAGTCCCATTGATAATCCAAATCATCTAAAAGATTCAAAGAGCAATAAAATTGACTCAGTAAATTGGGATGATTTGTTGGTAGACCCGACTTTTTCAGGCAAATCAAACAATAACATTAATGCGGTTAATAATGATAAATTTGCCATAAGTAACACTTTATTGCAAAAGCAAGAACAATTGGATAGAGCCCTTAGGAGACAGGAGGAGTTAAATTTAAAATTAGAACAACAATTAAAGCAAACACAACTTCAACAAAATAATCTACAAAAACGATTGCAAGAACAAGAAGAAATTGTATCTCAAAGATTTACTTTAGGTGATATTACGACATCTTCAAGATTAAATAGTACACCCTCCAAAAAATTTAAAAATTCAAATTTTACAAATAAAAAGTTTCAACAAAATGTCTTTTCTGTACCATCTCCTATAACTTCTTCTTCTGGTGCAACAGTAAACGGCTCTCCTAGAAGAAGAGTTGTTAGACCAAAAGTACACTTAAATAAGGAAAAGGATAAAGATCAAAAATATAAGATTAATTTCAAAACGACATTAACCCCAAATACTCCAAGTATCAAGACTAATGAAGATTTCACAATTCTTTCAAATATAAATGAAGAGCGTAAGAATTCATTAGAAAATGAACTAGAATTGATGCAATCGCCATATAATATTGACAGAGCAATGAATAGAGCAAACTCTTCCAGTTCCCCTGTAATGGGACTCGGTTTAAAGACCAATAATTCTAGAAGAAATTCAGTGTTTTTACCACCAAATAAGTTGCAACTAAACAATAATTCTGAAACAAATTCAAGATATTCTGCATCGCCCTCCACATCTTCATCGCCAATAAAACAACCACATTTCCTTGGTGAATATACTCCTGTGAAAAGGAAAAATTCTATCATATCTCATCCAGCCAATGAAAACATAACTATTTGTAATAATTCATCATTAGGTACCCCACAATTATTCCCTCCTAAACAAAAGGGAAACACTTCACCAATAATACCACAGTTGCAAGAAGAACCAGAAAGTCGCTTTACTATCTCAAAGACACCCTCACCAGTCTTAAAATCCCAAGGTAAATTTGAAGGTCACTCACCACAATTTGGACTTCATGCAAAGGAAATTGATACAATGATTCAGAATAGCCCGTTAAAGATTACTAGGAAATTAACAACATTACCTCATGGCTCAATTGATCGTTATGTGAAGGAATTACCAAATAAATTATTTGAGTGTCTTTATCCTGGCTGTAATAAGACGTTTAAACGCCGGTATAATATCCGCTCACATATACAGACACATTTGGAAGATAGACCTTATGTTTGTGATTTTTTGGGCTGTGACAAGGCTTTTGTTAGAAATCATGATTTAGTAAGGCATAAGAAATCACATAGCGAAAAGACTTATGGCTGTCCTTGTGGTAAAATGTTCAACAGAGAGGACGCGTTGATTGTTCATAGAAGTAGGATGATTTGTGTTGGTGGAAAGAAATACGAAAATGTAGTTATTAAGAGGTCACCAAGAAAAAGAGGAAGGCCCAGAAAGGATGGTAGTTCAAGTCCTGTGAAAGCAATAGAAAATGACAACAAAACGATAAGTCAAATAGAACAGCAATTGACACATGAAATTGGAAAGGAAAACCAATTATTTTAAGGTATACATTTATTCATTTATTTTTTTATTCATTTTTATTCATTTTTATTCATTTTTATTCATTTTTATTCTTCGATTATGGTGTTTCTTTGGTTAAAGTAAAATTAAATATTGAGACATTTTTCAAATCAAGAATTCACGTTATTTTATATACTATACATATATATAATTTTCATATTAATAATTCCTTGATATCTACGTTTCTTCAAGTTAAAAGGATACTTAATATTATATTTTATTTATAGAGTTATTTAAAATAATCTTGTATAAAGTATAAGAAAATAACTTTTTAAATTTTTGTTTATAATTTGTCAAGAAATCATTGATTTTAATAGGCATGCCAGGTCAACAATAATAAAAAAATAAAAAAACAAAAAATAATAAAATTTATCGTAGAAAATGATTATATCACGTTTTTCTACACTTAACCTTTCAAGTACCAAATTCAACTTGCACTGCATAAAAAACAATAATTTTCACAGTTTTTTCTTTTATGTAATCTTCAAATTGCTTTTGTCACCCGAAAGGTTATCTCAAACTGATGCAGTAGCATCACAAGGAAAGTGACAAGAAGCTGGTTACCTATAACAGTAAATTCTTAGATTACATAAAGGCATAATACCCTTAAAGTAGCAAAGAAATTCAATTAAAAAAAAGATTCAGCTGCTGATATGCCTAGTTAGTTAACAGGTGAAATCAAAAATTGAAGAGGAAAATATATTTCATCTAACAATAAAGGGTTACAACATAACCGAGAAAGTCCTAGTTGACACAGATCTTATATCTAAATTAAATGCATAGGAAGAAAATAACAGGATAACAGTTCTTTAAAATTTAATTTCAATATTATTCAAAATCGAAAAAATATATATATCTTAGTGATTTTACATTATTTTATATTCATATCTTGGCAAATACTATTTCTAAACTGATATACAATGAGTAACCAACAATAATTAGAAATTCAAATATTTATAGATATGAGTGTTACAATTAACGAATTAGTCGATTTATTTTCAAGACATATACACATTGACTCTTCAGATGTGAAGCTACCCGCTTGCGAGGCTCAAAACGACTATAATGGTAGAGAAAATTTAAGAATATTGGCAATATTTATCATCTTAATATCATCTGCATTGGGCTCTTTTTTTCCAATACTATCATCAAGATACTCGTTTATTAGGCTACCAGAATGGTGTTTCTTTATAGCTAAGTTCTTTGGTTCAGGTGTTATTGTAGCTACTGCATTTATTCATTTATTAGAACCTGCTGCTGATTCTTTAGGGAACCCATGCTTAGGTGGAACATTTGCTGAATACCCGTGGGCATTTGGTATCTGTTTAATGATGCTATTTGTTCTATTTTTTACCGAAATTATTAGCCACTATTATATTTCAAAAGCTTATGATGATCACGATCACGATGATGATGATGATGACATTAATAGTAAAAGCACATTAGAATATAAAGAGAGTGAAGGAGAAGCAGAAGGAGAAGTCGAGGTTGAAGGAGAACAAGAAAAATTTAATTCACACCAAAAAGTTCAAAATGATTTAGAATCAAATTCAATTACAATTCCAGATCGTGCAATGTGTGTTACAAATTCTATCCCTGGAGTGGACCATTATTCCCATGCAAAAGACCATCAAGATAAGTCTCAACTAAACACTCCAGCGGAAGAAGCATCAAAAGAGAGATATACCATGCAAGTGTTTGCCGTAATGGTTTTAGAATTTGGTATTATCTTTCATTCGGTATTTATTGGTTTGTCCCTAGCAGTTTCTGGTAGTGAATTTATAACATTGTTTATTGTTCTTACCTTCCATCAAATGTTCGAAGGTTTAGGTTTAGGAACAAGGATAGCAGAAACTGTTTGGCCACCAGATAAAAGATATACCCCATGGTTATTAGCTTTAGGATTTTCATTAACAACTCCAATTGCAACTGCCATTGGTCTTGGTGTGAGACATTCGTTTGTACCAGGTTCAAGAAAAGCATTAATTGCAAACGGAGTATTCGATTCAATCTCAGCAGGAATTTTAATTTATACTGGTTTGGTGGAGTTAATGGCACATGAATTTTTATATTCAAACCAATTTAAAGGTAAAGATGGTTTGAGAAAAATGATCCTTGCTTATATTTGCATGTGTTTTGGTGCAGGTCTAATGGCATTATTAGGTAAGTGGGCATAAAGTAAAATAAAAATATATATACAATTATACAATAGGTTATTTATTCAAAAAATTAATAAGAACATATGTTACTATTCTTTTAACTGCTATTTGCATAAAAACAAAATTAATTATTATAAATTTAATGGTAACTTTGAGGTATATGGAAAAAAGTTAAAAATGATTCCTAGCGGGATCGAACCGCTGATCCCGGCGTTATTAGCACCGTGCCTTAACCAACTGGGCCAAGGAATCTTATTTTTATGTTCGTTTTTGGTACATAGAGATAAATATAAAAGTACAATAAAAATAAGTTAAAATGTAAGAAATATGAACTTTTAAAGAGTATTTCTATTTTCAATCTTTAAAAGGACACAGAAAAGTATTTGTTATTGTAGGGCAGGAAAAAGTTGGTAAAATATGTGTTGTTCTTTTGAACACTCGATTGAATCCGAATTGATTAAAGATTTTTGGTTTTTGATCATATTGAATGATATATGTAAGTTATCTTACTCTATATAAATTCTAAAATAGTTCTCTACTCTTTTTATCCTAAGATATATAAAAGTAGTAATAATATATAATATATGTTTATCACTTCGATTGATACTATTTCATATAACAGTTGTTTGTAATGAGATACCTACTACATTGTCGTCCTTGCGTACCTACCTCGTATCCATTGCTTGTCATTGAGTCAAACAATGTAAAAATTTTCACTAATTGAGTCATCTTAGTAAAAGGTTATATTTTATCGTACGTCATCACATACGGTAATTTGCCATGACAACCTTGTATCTTGTCATTATATACGGGAAAATACCGTAACAACAATGTGTTAAAACGACATAACGAAAAAAAAATATAAAACCACCAATTAAATCAATAGATCGAATATTAGGGAAGTAGTACCCAATCAGATAATACTAATGTTTTAGAAACAATAGAAATGATCAATAATGACAACAACTCGAACAACGCTTACTATATGTGTACAATGAATAAATTATGATATTAACTTAACTAAGCAAGATAAATCAAATTTACGAGAATGAAATACACATCTAAATTCATATGTAAAGATACAACTATTTAGAAGATGTATCAACTTCTTATATCAATGTTTATATACACTTTTTATAATTAGATATAAGAAAAGCATTGAAGTTATTTATACATTTCTATATATAACAGAAGCTGATATTCACTTAAAATAAATATTAACTTAAGTTTAGTCAAAATGGCCGTAATGAATCATCTTTAAGAGACAGAAAATCACCTATCGATTAAAATATACGGTAATTTGTGTTAGAAATGAGTAGTGTCTTGTTAATATTTGTTAAATAGCATTAAAGTAGACCTGAACAGCCTATCAACAAACAAGAATTAGGAAATAAAGTTAATTCTAGTCAATTTTCAGGAAACAGAAAACCATTTAAGAATAATTATGTATTTCGCAACATGCGTAAAAAATAGTCAAAAATGGTAGTGGATTATGAAAACAATAGAACAATTCCTATCTATGTATCAATTTGGATCCATTTGAAAACATAATCTATTTTATTGATTTTTTAGTAGGGAATTGAATAAGAGAGAGCTGAATTCAAATTAAAAAGCTGCATTTTTATAAGTGATCAATGTATACTAAAATCTATTTATTTTAATTTTCTCAGTTCAGTATATGTTGCTGAGACGGGGATTATATGGTACTATGAATATAATATGGGTAGTTTATAGGATATCAAGTTTAATACGAAGGTTACTAACAACCGCGATTGCGATAGAAAACTAAACACGAAAATAAAACAATAGCATATAGAAAGTTATGAACGGCACGAATATTCATATAAGGAAATCAATGTTTGACTACAAACAATTATCTTATAATGGTCACAGATGATGGTCAACGAGAATAGAATAACTTATCGACGATGTGAAAAATTTTCACACCATACTTCACTTCTCAGAGACGTATAAATAGACCAATACTTCAAGTATACAATCTGATTGATATTGATTCTTAATTAATTTATTTATTTTACATAATTATTATTTTATAATAAACCGAACTTTTATACAAAGATTACAAGTAGTAAAACATATTTGCTCCCTCTTCTAACCTAAATTTATTTCGACATACACTAATCAATAATGATATCTTCAAACAAGAATCAATCTTCTATAAGTTCATATGCCTCTGAACGTATATAAATTCAAATATTTTCCTTTGGTTAATGATCTAAGTTTAGGGATTTTTATTTATTCAAAAATAATAGATTCTTAAACGATAATTACTGTATTATTATTTTTTCTTTGAGAGAAAGTTTATCAGAGCAAAATTATAATAAGGGTATTGGAAATATATTTATATTATTATTATATATTACAAACAAGTATATATTTAACGTGGAATCTTCATTTCAAAAGAAAGTTACATTAACCATATAAATTTATTTATTTTGAATTTTTTGCATTACTAGAAGTTCCACTATTTTTACCTGTACCGTTTTTATCAGCATTAATATTATGCAATTTTTGATTATAACCTTGGGATGGATTCCACTTTCTAGTACTCCTAATTTCGTCTGCAGAATAGCCTGGTATTCTAATATTCCAATTTCTTTCTAAATGCATTTGAATATCTTTTGATTCCAAATTATCACATTTTCTATGCTTTGCTAATCTACAGGCAAATGATGTAACATTGGTAACAAAATCATCTGCTAAATCTAATAATAATTCTTCTACATCACCGTCAATTACAGTCTCACCGTCACCTTCATCAATACCTATAGTTTTTACTAGTTCTCTTAACTTTCTCTTTGACATCACTCTTTCAGTATCAATCTCATAAGGAGGTAAGTTTGTAATTACAGGAGTATTTAATGAAGCGGCACCCATACCCGAACCACCGGTCATTGTTGGTCTATTTGATTTTAATGCAACTGGGACAGGAGCTTTTGAGGTTACAGTCTCTGATATTGGTACTGAAGGATCTGATTGTTTAAAAATAGCTTGTTTGTTGGCTCCTGTGTTTGCTGCGGCTGCGTTAACATTTGTTATTTGTGATTGTGCTGATTTGCTTTGAGTATCAGATTTTGAATTGGTTGGTTGCTGTTGTGGTTGAACAGCCTGTATTTGCTGTTGTTGTGAAGGTGTACCTTCTTTCTCAGCTGTTGATTTTGGTAATGAGTTTGAAGAATTAGGTATAGGTGCATTTTCATTACTTGATCCTGTGGACTGTGTGCGTGATTCTTGCTGTTGTTGAGATTGCTGAGATTTCTGAGATTGCTGCTGCTGCTGATTCACTCTTTGTGTACTTCTTTGTAAAATACGATGCAAATCTGGGTTTTGCCTAGCACAATCTATATAGAATGTTTTCTTACCATTTTGAAACTGTTGATGTAATGTACTTAGTTCCTCAGTTAATGATTTCAAATTAGCTAATAATTCTCCTCTCTTTTCATCCAGTTGTTTCTTGGCACCTTCATCAGTTTGTTTATTAATTTCTTGTGTCAATCTATCGATGTTTTGCTTTAGGAAAGAATGTTTATCCTTTATGTTACCAGCACGAGCTTTGAAGTTTTGTAATAACTTTTCATATTGTTGATTTTGTTCGGGAGTGAGGACTTGTCTCATGAGATTTGCTAACTGACTTCCATTGCTTCTGTTTTGTTGGGATTGATTAGGATTCGATATTGAAGCACTGTTTTGATTTGAGTTAGCATTGCTATTACTATTACTTGCAGTTGCACTTGGAGTGGGATTTGCTGTTCCAACTTGGTTGCTGTTGGTGTTTGGTTTGGAAGCTGCATTAGCCCTTGCTTGGTACGCTTGAGCAGCCTCTTGTCTTTGCCTTGTATAATTATCGTATACAGCTTTTATTTTGGAGGCTTGTGTAAGTAATTCTTTCCCTTTTGGTGTTGTTTCCCCAACATTTTTTGCTTCACTTACCAATGCCTTAAATTTAGCTGCTAATTGTTGCAATGAAATTCCCTGGGAAGGAGGTGCCTGTGTAGTGTTGTTGGTATTGCTATCGGAATTAGAAGACATTAGTGAAATTTCAAACAATCAGTATCTTATTCAATGATACTTTAATATTCTGTTTTCCTTTTAATGATCTAGATATGTTTGGACAAGTTGATATATCCTTCAGTTTTGAATGTAGCTTTTTGTTTTCATATCAACATTAATAATTTTTCAATATCGTCCGTTTCGCATCTTGCGGAGTGAACATCCGGGTAAATAAAAAGCATTGGTAGTTTTATTGTTGGCCCCGTAAGGATTTGAAGAGAATAACATCGGTGCATTTAAGATGATATAGTAAGTTTACTTAGGATTCAAGTAGATGCCATTGTGTTAATTTTACAGCATGAGAAAAATTAGATGCACTTGAAATGTATATACTGGGCACAATATGTTAAAAATAATAAATACGCAACCATGAAGATATTATATGAATCTGATTGTGGATGAAGCGGATTAATAGTTATAATTACAATAAAATGAACCAATGATGGCTCTAATCAAAGTGATTAAGACTACTATCGATGAGGATTTGTATCATTTTCTCTTTATTGAAAAGAACACTTGCTCTATTTTGTGTGCTTTTCCATTTATTCGATTAAAGATTAAGTAAGATATCAACGACAGTCTCTCTGCCATCGATAGATTTATGTATTCAATAAATCAAGGTTCTTTTTCTTGGTACAAAATTCCTCAATTTAGAAAAACAGGATCTCATACTATACGCAATTTGTAAATAAATTGATCAATATCTAGTGTGTTGAAGGTAGAACGATGCAGAGGTTCACGCCGGACCGGTTGCAAATGAATAATAATTTCCTGCCAGATTGCAGTATATTGCTGACTACAATGATAGCTTTGCCTTAGAATGATATAACCTCGCACAGGCTGATAACTTCCCATTTCGCATCATTGTGAACGAGAGAAGGGATTATATCGGAATAATGAATCACCAAATGATATATTATCTGGGCTATGCAATTTCAAGTCCTGATCTAGTTAATTATTAAATCAAAAAGCAATCAAGCTGAAAAAAAGAAACCCAACGTAAATTATTCAACGCACTGAGAGTAGGGTGTAAACCCAGAGGAGGCTTATACCTATGTTTTTGAAGAAAGATACCACGGTAAGAGAATGTTGATCAAAAACAGCAAACCCAAATAATTAATCCCTGACAGAACAACAGGTAATTGTAGTATAGGGGGGGCGTTGAGGTTAATACTCTGCATAGATGTTCTGAGTATTTACCATTGTGCCATTGTGCGACTCATCAAACCTCTAAACTCCAATAGTTGGCTTCTAACATCTGCCACCGCTCACTACACTAAATTCACACACTACGGTGGACGCAACCGTCAACAATATATTCGTCACTTTTTCACAATTTCCCGTTCTTCGAACAAATTCCCGCAAGAGTAATTTCTTTTCAACTTTGTTCTGGTCTGCATGTCGAACTCTCACAAACGCCAACATCAATTGTGCATGTATGTACACACGTTGATTTGTCTCAAAAGGGTAGATTTGTGATGTTCACTGATCCATATATCTATATATATAGATATGAATTGGTATATGTATATATATATATTATTCATCTTTTCCCCCAAATATTTATTATATACTCTTACTCCATTACACACATATATTGCACCTACGTATTATTTCTCATATATTCATCTGCATCCCCTATCGAGATTATTCAATAATTCATCCACCCTGTCATTTATTCATTAGCATATAAACAAATAGGAGTTTTTTTGGAATTACTGAAAAAAAATATAAAACACCCAATAGAAACGCGCAGCGGTTTTTATATTAATATATATATATATATATTGTCGACAAATAATATAAGATAAAAAATTACTACTATTTATTACGGAATTTCGTACTAAGCATAAACAATCACATCCAGGTATTTATCTTTTGAAAATGAAACTACCTTCAACTATTCTAACAGCTTCAACTCTGTTATCGGCTGCAACTGCCTTTCATATACCAAATGACGCCAATACCAAACAACCAGCTAATAAATTCGTCAAATTAGGTTTCAACAAATTATACGGGGAAACTTTCGATACAGCAACTAAGAATAATACCGTATTGTTCAAGAGAGCAAACGGGTATGAAGAAGTCGTCTTAACAAACCAACAAAGTTTCTACTCTGTAGATCTAGAAATCGGTACACCAAGTCAAAAAGTCACTGTCCTAGTCGATACTGGTTCTTCTGATTTATGGGTCACTGGTTCAAACAACCCATACTGTATGAAATCAGGCAAAAAGAACGTTCTCCTTGAAAATGATATCGAAAAGAGAGCCAATGCTGATGTCTCTGTTGATGATATATCTATCGCCAAAGGTGTCGGTGGTTTTCCACTTGGTTTTTTGACTGAAACTTTGATTTCCTTAGGTGGTAACCAATTCCCACAACCTACCGCAACCGGTAATTCTATCCAAGCAACCATGGATTGTAGTGAATATGGTACCTTCAACCCAAATACCTCTTCCACCTACAAATCAAACCACACTAACTTCTCCATCTCATATGGTGATGGTTCCTTTGCTGCTGGTACTTGGGGTCAAGATGTTCTTTCCTTGAGCGACCTTAATATCACTGGTGTCTCATTCGCTACTGCTAACTATACAAACTCTAGTGTCGGTGTTCTAGGTATTGGTTTAGCAGGTTTAGAATCAACTTATTCTGGTGTCCAGGTCTCGAAAAATCAACCTCCATACCAATATGAAAATTTACCAATCTCACTAAAGAACTCAGGTGCCATTGACAAAGTCGCCTACTCATTATACTTGAACGATTTAGAGGCAAAACACGGGAGTGTTTTATTTGGTGCTGTTGACCATACTAAATACACCGGTACCTTAAATACTGTTCAATTGGTCAATATTTATAAGGGTGCAGGTTACGCAAAACCAATTGAATTTGATATCACTTTGTATGGTCTTGGTTTATCCTCATCAGATGGTCAAGTCACTATCGCAACAACGAGTATGCCTGCCTTATTAGATTCTGGTACCACTATTAGTTATTTCCCAAACAGCTTACTTCTACTGGTAGCTGAAAAAATCGGTGCCAGGTATTCTACATTCACTGGATACTATGAAATGCCTTGTATATCTTCTAATAATGATACTGAATTAGTCTTTGATTTTGGTGGGTTCCACATTACTGGGCTATTATCAGATTTCTTAATCTCTATGTCAAGTGATAACAGTCGTTGTATGTTAGCTATGGCTCCACAAGATTCAGGTCCAGCAATTCTAGGTGATATCTTCCTAACTCATGCTTATGTTGTCTATGATCTAGAAAGCCTTGAAATTTCCTTGGCCCAAGCTAGTTACAATAGCACAAGTAGTGAACGTATTGATGTCATTCACTCAACTGTGCCAGGCGCTGTTAAAGCTGCATCATACTCTAATACATGGACTGGAGGATCTGCTACTTTATCACCAGGTGGTAACATTTTTACAGTGGATGACAACTCTGCTGCAACTGCCACAAGCGGATCTTCTGCTACTCAAACATCCGGAGGCTCAACCTCTTCTACCTCTTCAGGTTCTCGTTCAAGCTCTCGTTCCTCTTCCTCATCTTCAGCAGATAAGTCAGATAAGGGTAAAAAGAATGCTGGTGTAGTCCAGTTCCCATCCTTATTCACTACTCTTTCAACACTCATTCTATCATTAGTTATATAATTAAAATAACTATATATAATAAATAATATCTTAACAACTTACATTTATTGTGCAACTATCAAAATGTAATACTTTACAGTGCAAAACTATACAGCCTACAAATAATTCTTACACATATAAAACATCCAAACATCACACACATAATTTAAGGAACCTTGAAATTATTGATTTTGATTCATCGGGTATGGCCGGTTGTCCGAAGCAAAGGCATTGGAGTCACATTTTGTTAATATGGGGAAATCTTATTTATAATACTGAAGAAAGTAGTGGTTAGAGTTGGACAATGTGGAAGTTTATTGTTTCGAATTCCAAGGCAAAAAGATCAGAACCATTATAGAAATAGGTTTCAGATAGAAACGAATATCTATAAAATAATAATAATAATAATAATAATAACAGTTGGCATCTAACATATTTGTTCTCAATTCAATCATATTATAGAATCATTTCGTTTTTAAAGGGATTGATTAACACGTACAGAAAATAAAATACAATACCAACAAGAATAATATAATATAATTTCCAAAATATGATAGGGTATCACATGGAAGGATTTAGCGGCTATAGTGTCCAATACTCTCCTTTCTTTGACAACAAATTGGCTATAGGATCCGGCTCGAATTTTGGTCTTGTTGGAAATGGTAAGCTATACATCCTTGAGATCGATGCACTTGGCAAAATCCACGAGTTTAATTCATTCTTAACACAAGATTGCCTGTTTGACACCGCTTGGAATGAACTACATGAAAACCAAGTCGTGGTAGCTCAAGGAGATGGATCCCTACGATTATTTGATATCACATTGAAAGACTATCCAATTGCAATCTTCAATGAACACCAAAGGGAGGTGTTTAGTTGTAACTGGAACCTTGTAGGAAAAAATACATTTGTTAGTAGTTCTTGGGATGGGTCGATAAAGATTTGGTCTCCAATAAGACAAAATAGTTTAATGACTTTAGTACCCTATCCAATGAAACTCATGGAAAATGTAGAGAGTGTAAATGCAAATATTTTACCTTTATCGAATCAAAAGAGTCACCAAACAATATCAAAGAATAAAAATTGTATATATCAAGGTCTATTCTCTCCACATGACCCCAATTTAGTTCTATGCTGTGCAGGGAATTCATATACGACGTTGTTTGATATAAGGCAACCCGCAGGACCAAACAACCAGCAGAATTTCTTGGCTCATTCCGGTCTAGAGGCATTAACTTGCGATTTTAATAAATATAGGTCAAATGTCATAGCTACTGGTGGAGTCGATAACGCTATAAGAATATGGGATTTAAGAATGATAGCGAATAGCAAATCGCAACCTACATGTATAAATGAAATTTCTGGAGGCCATGAATTAGCCGTGAGGAAGGTTTCATGGTCCCCTCATGATTCTACTTCATTATTGTCATCTTCATATGACATGACATGCGGTGTATGGCAAGACCTGAGTTTCAATGGAAGGACAAATTCAGGGAAGACAAACAATTCTGATTTTAGAAAAGGTTGTATATCAAGATTTTCACAACATTCAGAATTTGTGTTTGGTGCGGATTGGAGTTTATGGGGCAAACCTGGTTATATAGCATCAACAGCATGGGATGGTAACTTATTCATCTGGAATGCGTTTAACTAAATACATTTACTGATTTGTGCCACTAATTTGAAGCAATAGATACATCTACATATATTTGCATAGCCATACATATATTCACATAGTCATACATATATTCACATACAGGCACGTATTTACATTCCAAACTCATAGTCACTATCATTTAAATGATATATTTTGATATATTATTAATGTTATAGTACATTGAATTAATTACCGTAGTGCAGTTATATTGAAGTCTTCACAGCTATTTTTCTTTATTTATGGATTTTTCAGATTTCAGATTTCAGACTAATCAATAGAAATACGTAATAAGAAAAATAAACTTCAACAAAAAAACAAACAGATAAGAAAACAAGAAAATTACAACAACAAAGGAAACTAAAAGTTACTATGGAATTTTGCGAACCGCTCAATTCAAATACACCAATAATGTCATTATCTTTGAAACCCTTCACAATTGATTCAACAAGCAAACAACTAGACTCAAAGCAGAAGAAGTTTAATTCAAATGTTACACGTGCCCTAGAACGTTTTGACTCAGTCACTGAATGGGCAGACTACATTGCAAGTTTAGGTACATTATTAAAAGCTCTACAAAGTTGGTCACCTAAATTTCAAAATGTCAAATATTATGTTCCTTCATCTTATCAAGTCAGTAGACGGTTAACATCATCATTATCACCAAACTTACCAGCAGGTGTCCATCAGAAGACTTTGGAGGTTTATACCTATATCTTTGAAAACATTGGTATTGAAACTTTAGCAGCTGAATGTAATGTTTGGATTCCTGGAATTTTACCACTGATGTCCTACGCGTCTATGTCTGTGAAGTCACATTTAATTGATTTATATGATACATACCTTATTCAATTAAAATCATCAACATTAAAGGTACTAATCAAACCATTACTAGCATCCCTACTTCCAGGTATCGACGATGAAAGCAGTGAATTTTTGCCACTGACAATGAACTTAATAGAAACTTTAAAGGAAAACCTAGCTGATGATTCTTTGTTCTGGCAAACCCTTTTCTTAATAATGGCAACTAACACAGACCGTAGATTAGGAGGCCTTGTATGGTTAACAAAAAAATTTCCATCATTAAATGCTGTACCACATCTATTAGCAGAACAGAATAAAAAAGAGGAACACAAGAAGGACAGTAAGCATACCAATTCTGATACATCAACAGATAAAAAAAGAAAGAAAGATTTAGCACTTTCAATTTTACTTTCCTCTGCGAAGGATTTAGTTACCCCAGAGCCTGGTTTATTAGTTCGTTGTTTTGTACGCTGCTTGGATGATAATAATGATTTATTAATTAAAAGAAATATTTTAGACTTACTATTGCAAAGATTACACCTAAACTCACCAGTATTTGAAGCATTGGTAACTGAGGAAGATAGAAAATTATTAATCTTGAAGTGTTGCGAGACAACTTTAAACAAAGATATGTCATTAAATAGAAGAATTTGGAATTGGCTATTAGGACCAACAACAACGTCTGCCCCTGGTCAGTCCACTAATTCAAGTTCAGTTCTAGAACCTAAAGGTACAAAATTGGAAAGTGCTTCTAACTCAAACGAATATTTTATCAAATATGGTCTTCAACCTTTACTCTCTAGTCTGAATGATCTTATCAATGATGAAACAACACTTATAGTGGCCTTTAAAATTTGTATCGCTTTTCTAGACAGGTGGGAAATTGGTTCTTTAATTATTCCTGAAATGTTTATACCACTATTACGTTCCGCCCAAAGATTTAGTGATAACATGCAAGTTTTAAAATCTGCAAATGCTTTCTTTGATGCAGTTGAAACAAACATAATTTGGGGTAAGATATTTGAGTTCATTATAAAAACTAAAGAAATCACTTTCCTGGAATTTATTTTATCAAACTTTCATATTGCTAATGATGAAGAAATAATAGTCCGCCACCTTCCTTTAATCCTCTTAGCAGTGGTATCGTTTTTCGATGTCACAGATAATTCTACTGAAATACGAAGGGATATCTACGATGTTTTAAAACAACTTTTAGATTTTATCCCTGAACGTGCATTCTTACCTTTGAATCATTCTAAATTCAATATTAATAATACATGTACTCCAGATAAGTCTTTGAAAGCCGTATTCGAATTTTATAAAAGTGTCTCAGACCCCATAAATATTCAAATTGCAGACTCATCTTTAGATCAAAAACAACCATATTCCACAGCTGATCTAACATTTTTAATAGTTTTTAACATCCGTAATATCTTATTAAAAGATTTGGAGACTAAACGTAATGTTAATGATTCAGCCCGTATCTTTGTTTCAATCTTTGAAAAAATTCCTGAGGATACAAATAATGTGGATGAAAGCAACAAGGCTGACAATAAAAACAATTGGTCAAACGATACCTTAGTCGAGTCTTTATTTAATATAACAAAAAAAATTACACCTGATGATGAATCCAATCTAATTCTAGGAATTGCAAATATTTATTGTAATTATTTATGTTCGAAGATGAATTTAGTTGAATCTATGAAACTTCTTAATTTAATAATGCAGGATCTCTGGGGATATATGGTCCAACCACACAAACAATTAGTAGCAGTCAAATGCTTGAAATCATTTGAAAGAACTATTCCAATGAACTATATTTCCAGTGCACTTGCCTCAACCTTTGTCCAAGAGGTGGATGTGTCACAAAGAATTAATGTCTTAGATCTGTTTTGGAATCAATTAGAGCCTCAAAGTCAATTAATTGAACAGCCTTTAGAATTAGTTCTTGATGAACTTTTTGATTCACAAAGTCCAAATTACTTATCAGTTTCCAAGTGGGTGCTTTCAGTATTAAATTCTGGTTCATCTAATAGACTGTATCAAATTCTAGTTAAAAATTTGTTGAATTTTGATTTCTTAGATAGAGATACGTTGTGTGAGTTCGACGATTTAGATTTATTTACTTACAGATCTCAAGCATTAACATCAGTATTAGAGACAAATTATAATCTAGTTCTCAAAAATTTTAAAACTGAATTAACTCCAATGCAATCGCTTGATAGATGGAAGAATGAGGATGTCTCAACTTACAAAAATCTAGTACTTGTTACTGTATTACGCTTTTTACAGTTGAAGAATAATACGCATGCAAGAAGTATTAGAAGCACCCTAATTTTATTAGATTGTCTATTAGACGGTTCTGAGAACAACTTTAAACAAATAGTTATATTATTACTCCAGATGTCTTCAAAATATATTTCAGAAGGAGGCTTAGACTCTGAATTAATTGCTGTTTCGTTGCTTGATATTGTCTCAAAAGTATTAAGACTTTCTCATACAAATGGTATTACATTGGATATATTTGATGATAATGCTACCCATTTAAAGTATTTAGATTTTATGGTTACAAGTTTGTCGTCTATGGAAAATGCTTTAATTGTTACATCGTATGTGAAACTGTTGTCTGAAAGTATTACATATTTCGATACCTCGATTTTCCATGTTATTCTTCCATTAAGTGGATCGATTGTCCAATGTATTCAACGATTGTTTCATTTAGAAAAAACACGAGGTGGATATTACCAATCAATAGCCTTATTACTTGGTAGTTTAGAGGAATTACTTGAAATTTCCCATGGGTATCTTTCAGTTGAAGAAAGGGATAGTTATTTCTCAAATTCTAGTTCTAAGGGTGATTTCCTTCAGTCTGTAGTTTCAAATGTATTTTATTCAGAAAATACGGATGATTCTACAAAAAATCAAGGAGAACGCGATGTTGTTCTTCAATCTTTCAGACAGGTAACTGCTTGTTGTTTAGATATCTGGTCATGGGGTCACGAACTTTCGGGTGCTGTTGGAGGTGGAACTAAAAAAGATTTAAATAACTACAGCTCTTATAAATTTAAATTTAGATCAAAAAAATTATTGGAAAGAATGTTTATGTTAGAACCCTTAGAGATGTTGGAAAATTTGATTAACCTCGATTTCAAATATGATCTTATTTTAATCAATGTGCTAGATGGCAATAAACCGTTAATGACAATTCCGTATTTGTTTTATGGGATAATTATACGTTATAACAAATATACAGTCTCCAAATTTTCTTTCAGTTCAGATAAAATGACCGGTGGAAGAAACAATAAATTAGAACCATCCCTGATAAATAAGCTAGATGGAGAAAAAGTGATTAAATTTCTAATCAAATATTCAAAATCTGTCGAAAACGCAGCTGTTGAAGAATTTTACAACGATTTTATGATTTTCTTTAAAGATATTTCCACTAACTACACTTTATTCAAGCCTATTTATTTGGAAATTATAGACTTTGTTGGGATAATAGGTGATAAACTATCTAAGTGTCAATTTGGAGAACAAAAACGCAACAGAAAGGAGTTGTCTGATCTTTTTGTTAAATATATTCCTAGTGTTGTATCGGAGCTTCCACCAACAGAGGAACAAAATGTCGAAATGTTTGCTACTATGGAGAGATTAGTTCACAACACATCTGCTATAGTTTATGATCCTGTTGGGGGTGACAAGTTTAATATAGTCATAACTACTATTGTCACTCAATGTTTAACTCCTAAATTTAAGTTAAAAGGTGAAGCAACAACCCCAGAATACGCCCTTTCGTTGGGGCTAGAGGTTGCAAAACTTGGTAGTAAGGTGAAAACGTGGAAAACGTTAATTAGTGATATTTTTGGTAGTGATAAACGCTTTCCAACATTAGGTGATAATAAAATATGGGAAGCTATTATATATGAATGGTCTCAATACCCTGAGAATAAATCGAAATTATTGAATGATTTATTACTTGTTACAGGATCTAAAAAGATGGGCATAACGCCGGCACTTATCACGTTCAGCTCTTGGAATGATTCTGAGATCGAAACGAGATGCCAAAATCTATTGAGAATATCATATTTATTACTAATTGCTCCTGTGGATTCCTACTTATTAGATTTTCAATCATTAATATCATGTATATGTCAATATTTGATTTCCAATGACAATAAAATTAAAAGTAGTTGCTGGATTTTATTGAGGACAATGTTTTTAAAATTCTCTGTTTCTCACTTTAATGATTATTGGTCGATGGTTTCATATTGTTTACAGACCAATTTACAAGAAGTATATGAATCAATTCAAATTCAAGAAGATATCAACTCCGAGACTGTATTACAAATTTGTAAAACTCTAGATTTATTACTTGCATTGAACTTTGAGGGTTTTAACGCGACAAACGAGTGGATATTTATTATTGATACAATCAATTGTATTTACAAGACCAATTCCTTCGTGTCATTAGTTGATGAAATTTCAGAATTAAAGGATTTTGAAACTAGTAAAACCGGTGATATAGAATTGACTGATTTCAATTTAGAAAGAGTTCCATTATTGTACAATATTCATTCCATTCAACAGTATACTCAATTAAGAAATTTCTTCCATAATTTAAGTTATGAGCACTATGAAGCAGTTTATAGTATGAAATCTTTAGACACAGCAAAATGTGAAGGTGATATCGTTAGGGACATATTCGTCGAGAAATGAGATTCTTTTTTTGGGGTCTATAATGTATATAAAAGATTTGGTTTACAGGTACATAAGATATAAACTTATGCTAATTTTTATCTGAATTTCTTAATGATATGCAATTAATTTTTTGAAAATCTATATACGCTCAGAACCTCCCACCCAGCTTTTCTATGCTCTATTAGCACTGCATTCCAATTAAAAAATTCTTTCATTCGGGTTATTACCTCTTCTGGCTTATTTCGAGCACAAAATAGTATATATGCCACTCCGTTAGGTGACAATATAGAGTCAAGTTGATCTAATACTACTTGTGTTATAGCCATACCATCCTTTCCACCTAACAATGCTAAATCAAGCCAGTCATCGATATCTTCTTTCGATTCTGGAATTTTCGGAACGTCTTCTGCTGGAACATAGGGTGGATTAAAAACTAAAACATCAATTTCATTTTTTCTCAAAGATGTGCATAAGCTTGACTGTATTGCGTCAACACATGATTTGTTACATTCATTTCTCTTTACCGTATCTAAAGTTGTTTCTAAGGCCCATGGATTAATATCTGAAGCGAGGTAGATTGAATTCTTCCCAGGAATTTTGTTCTGTATCATAAATGTTGTCACAATACCGGTACCGGGTCCAATCTCACAGACAACAGCTAATTGATTTTTAAATATTTCGTTTAAATATGCTTGATCTTTCTCTAACGAGTCTAATAGTAAAAAACTGTCCTCTGAAGGCTCATAAACTTTATCATAATCGCACTTTACATACGGAGTTGGTAGCATTTTTAATTTTTAATTGTTCTTGAGCTTGATATACTGTCTCCCCAAACCAATTAATCATAATTTATCGAATAAGTTCCTACACATGAGATACTCTTCAATAATTACATAAATTTTGTAGGCATCTCGTTAACTTTAATATTCAAAAAAACAAAAAAAACCAGTTATAAAGTAGTAATACACTATTTTGACTCTTTTCTTGAAAATGACAGTGTAAGAAGAACCTACTGCTTTCAATATATAAGGTAATCAAAAGAAAGGGACTAGACTACATTGAAAATATTCTAACAATGATTATTAAAGTGAAGACATTAACTGGTAAGGAAATTGCCGTTGAACTGGAAGAAAATGATCGTGTTTATCACATCAAAGAATTGCTAGAACAAAAAGAAGGCATTCCACCATCTCAACAGAGACTGATATTCCAAGGGAAACAAATGTATGTTCATTAGATTACGATAAAGGTTTTTGTTTATTACTTCAATTATACTAACTAGCCTATTAACATTTCTTTAGTGATGACGAACAAACTGTGAGTTCTGCAAAATTAATAGATGGGATGCAATTACATTTGGTCTTGACATTAAGAGGTGGGAATTAGAGATTTTTGATTTTCGTGGATCACTACTGAGTAGTATGAGACAAATATCCATCCATTTTGAGACATCTACCAATTCTGCATTTACCCTTTGATAAATAGTATTTTTTATATCTTTACTATGAAATACATTAGAAATAGGATAGTCAATATGAATATGCATGTGTATTGTATATAATAGGTAAATATCATATAAATAACAGATTTTTACAAGTAGTCTTTGTAATTATCGGTAATTCCTGAAAAACCTTAACTTCTTTGGGTGTGTTACTGAGTATTATTCAGGGATAATCACGTTTATTATAAACTATTTGCCAACACCCCTTAGTGCAGATTAACGTTCAACAAACACATAAATCACCAAAAATAACTATGAAAATGAAAAATCCAAGAGAAAAATATACTGCTCAATATATGAATTAATAATCAGTATTATTTTTTTAATAGATTGCCGTTCTTAATACTTGCTCGATATAGATAATATCCCTGACCTGACTCCGAAATTTAAAGAGAATTCACAAAGTCTAGTAGAACAACAGAAAAATGGAGAATATATACTCTTTAACTTTCCATATCTTATTATTAGTCATCTCTAAAATGATTCTCTGGAGTTGGAAGCATTCACCAAATGTTTATTTAATATTCGCCTTGGAAGAAGCGTAATAAAGATCAGATGGATTTACACCTTAAGACTTGTAGTCCCCAAATGAATATATAACACAAATAGTGTTCAGTTTATAATGGAAAATTAAGTTTAAAAATAACCCACATAATAGCTTAAGGTAAAATGATATTTCCAATAGAAGTGCTAGAAAGAATCGTACAGTATAACATTGATAGTATAAGAACATCAATATCTTGGGCACACATCTCCAGTTATTTGAGAGAAAGAATACAAAAAAAAATTGGAATAATAATAATACAGGATACTTCTGTGGTACTTGGAAAAACAACCTGCCCTTTAAACTATGAAATCCTTTTAACCCCTAATAATCATATACAGTTAAATGCAGAACACTTAGATATCCAATGTTTGATACGGTTACTTATAAATTACAATAGAATTCTACTTGTTGTGAATTCATCCCAGGCTTATAGTGAAGACTTACGAAGTT
Source organism: Jamesozyma piceae (assembly GCA_030674245.1). Taxonomy (NCBI): domain Eukaryota; kingdom Fungi; phylum Ascomycota; class Saccharomycetes; order Saccharomycetales; family Saccharomycetaceae; genus Jamesozyma; species Jamesozyma piceae. The sequence continues at coordinate 83,902 of JAJLYB010000012.1, forward strand.
CACTTAGTCAGCTTTGCCACATATTTGAAATAGGAACTAATATTTGTGTTATCTACAATAATTCTACAAATTTTTTAAGCAGTCTTTATTTTAGTGAGTTTACAAGGTCTTCAGCTCGACTTAGATTATCTGAATTGCATGTTCTTGGATATACTTCAAAAGGTAATGCGCAAATAACTGACATTAATGCAATATTTGAATTCACATACCTATATGATATGGAAAGTATTTATTCATTAACTGTACCAAATGTTTCAAACATATATGCACCTAATTTAAGAACCATTAAGCAGTTAAGTTTTACATCGATCAATGGTTGTATAGCAGAGGTTTTGAATCATTGCCCAAACTTAAAAAGTATTGGGTCCATGAAGTTTCCAGTGAGTTGCAATTCAAAAGTTTGTAAATTACCAAAATGTGATTCAATTTTATTAGCAGATTATAATTCAGGAGTCATATACCCACCTATTGATGGGTGTGATATTCATAAGGAATTAACTATAACAACTACTTTGCGTTCAACAGACCCAATTTTTTATAATTTATTTTTCCCCTCAATTTGTTCTCTGAAATTAAATGCATTAGTGTCAGTAAATCATATAGCCAAATTTTATAATTGTATCTTTACCAATCTAATTACTATGGATTGTGACACTGCAATTATTCCTTGGTTAAATTTTACTGAATGTGGTGCAAATATTAAAAATTTGACTATGAGGTTATGCAACAAACAACAAATTAACTGGTTAAATGAATGCCCTTTCAAATTAAATACCTTATTTATAAAATCTACTAAAAGTAAATCTATTGATAATTCATTTACAAAATTAGATTTACTTAAAATAATGCCATCAACACTTGAAATAGATATTATTTCACTACAACAATGCAATATTTTTGAAAATTTAGTTATACCAATTTTGAGAGATAATGCTTCGCTAAGGGTAAATTTAGATGAAGTAGCCCTTTCTGAATCCTTAATTTTAAATACGCAATCACTTCAGGATTATGGACTAATTCAGGACAAACATTGTATAATATTTGAACTGCCATACATTAATCATTTAACACTATTGTCAAATGGTTCAATGGCGACAAATCATCAGTCTAGGCAGAGTAGCATCTCAAATGCCTCATATAATTCCAATTATAAAATAAACAATAATTTAGTAACCGATATACCTATGTCTCATAGTCACAATTATTACGTCTCTCCTTCTCAGTTCAGAAAGAACAGTTTAGCTGGATTATCAAATGGAGATGCAAGAAGACTAAGCACACTCTCAATAGAGTCCCCCTTTGATAATTTCTCACATAGCAGAACTAGTATATCATCTATGGAGAGTACATCTCATATATCTAACTCAATCTATCAATATAGTGACACCTTTGCAGAGGAAATTGTATCATTTGAATTAATTGAGAAGTGCCCAGATATTCTTACCACTGATATCAGTATTTTAGATTCGTTAGTACTCTCTTTCAAGCATTTGAAAAACAATAGAACTCTTTCACTTTTACAAATACAACTGATTATAGATGATAAATTTACTTCTTTTGATACTTTAACTCCAATATTATCCAGAAGGGTTGCAGGTATTCTGAATTATCCATACACTTTAAAATTTCCAGATGTTTCTATTGAAAGATTACAAATTATTGTTGAACTACCATATATCGATATAAACTGTACAAAGCAGGAGATACTTCTGATTTGTTCCAATTTACAGGCATATTTAGATTCTATAGGACATACCCTCAACGTTTCTACAGACACATCAAATGAAGAGCATAAAGTATCCGTTCTAATAAAAATGTGAGCATACTTAGTAGTTCCATTTCTTTTTATTTATGATATATTTTTACATTATTTAAATACACATCCACCCATATATATCTTTTATTTTATGAATAATGCTTATTATAAAGGAGATGAAAAATGACTTACTTGGATATTTTTTATCCACATTTCAAATTTATATGTTTGTATCGGTTGAACCAATTTGTGTTTCATCATTAAAGTTAATATCATTTGGTAGTTCATTTTCGTTTACCACATCATTTTGGATTTCATTAGAATTATCATTATTTGGCAGAGTTTTCTTCTCACTATCATTTTCTGAAAGCTTATTTATCTCAGAGCTTGTTTCTAACTTGTTTTCGGTTTTCATTTTTTTGGCAGTTGAATCATTCTCTAGCTGTTGTTCACCTTCATCATCACGTACTCTCTTAAGAGTTTGTTTCTCTTCGAAATACTCTCTCGCCTTTGCTAATTTTTCATCATGCTCTTTACTTATATTACGGGATAACTCATTCCTAAATGCGACTCTTTCTTCATTTTCACGATCAAATATTGAAGAATCGAACATACCACCCATACCAGAAGTTTCATTATACTTACTAAATTCAGAAAGGTATTTAGATCTCAATGAACGTAAAGATTGCCATTGTCTAACAATGTCACCTTGCGTATGATTTTCATTATTTTCAATGTTGTTTGTCTTTAATTCATTATACAATTGATCTGGACTTTTCAACTCATCAATTATTGAATCTAAACCAGTATTTATTTTCCAAATATTACTTATCTGCTTGTTACCTAATTTAATAAATCCAAATTTCTTGAAATTAAAATCAACTTCTGGTTCTTTGCTATCATCTATGACTTCAAAATTTTGGAATTTCTTTAATCCATCAATTTTAGTATTTAGAAATTTATCATCACTATTTAATAGATTTCGAACAATATTAAAAAAGCTTGGATCTCTTGTTTGGTAAAAATTCATTATACGATTTTCACACAGATGGTTACAAATAGCGGTCGTTTTCTTCTTATTCAATTCATCTAAGCTATCAAAATTTATTAAATGCAGTTTATTCTCTTTTTCATAAATAGCTTTATAGTAATTCCTGATTGTTTCAGAATTTACAAGCTTATTTACTAAAGCTGCAACAAAGCAAAATTGTAGCAAAAATTGTTTTCGAAAAAAGTCATTATCAACTTTAATTACTTGTTTGTACAAAGAATTAGGATTATTGATAGACATATCAAATAATGTAGGTCGCATAATTGAATTGTTATCTTTATTCAAATTAGTGAAATCGCTCCAAAGATTTTTCTTTCCATTTTGGAAAATCTCAGATGTTTGCATATAACGTGGTTCATATTTATTTGTAATATCAAAGTCAGATTCATAATTAGCGTTTAGCTTAGAATTTAATAGTTTAATTCCTCTACAATTGAATTTAGCTGATTTATAAAATTCAGCCTCCGCATCAAAGATAGGATCAAGTAATGATTTCTGTGCCTTCTCCATATTAATTTTGGATTGAATAGAAGCAAAAGCAAATTCAATTGGACGAGTGAGAAATTTTTCAAAAACGTATTTATAATCATCAGTGAATATTTCTTGTGATGATGTGGGTCTCTCAAGCAGTTGAATTTTGTTCCATGGGTTTCCTGATTGTTGGTTGAGTGAAATTTGTGCAGATCTATTAAAATTAGATTCTTCATAAATAGGTAATAATTCTGATAAAAACTTCTCCAACTTATATTTCATCTTATAGCCCATAGGTGTAGTAAGAGCATGGTTTTTCTCTACCGTATTTAAAATTCCATTCCAATGACGGAGCTTTTCAGATAACGGAGTCTTATAACTAATTAAGTTTGAAGCTCCTGTGTATTCATCTTCTGGAGTATCGTTCAATTTAAACCAATGCATACGTGTTTCTGGGTATGGCCAAAATTGTAGCCAATTGAGAGGCCAGCTTAATAAATCCAAGATATTTCCAAATACTTCAAAATACGTTAGGGCCCAACTATTCACATCCTTTCTAAATATCCTTGAATGGAAACAAAAATCTAAAATTGATGCACAGACTTTTAATTTTTCATTTAATGGCATAGAAGATAACGTTTCATTCTCATCAATTGGTGACCTTAACACATCAGATACGGCTCTTTTTAACACCAAATCAATTAAGAAATCAAAATTACCCTCAGACACAGTGTATTCATTTAATGATGTACTCCATTTAAAATGCAAGAGATCATCATTAAAATGAGTGGCTTCTAAAGGTTCGTTAATAATGAAATCTGCTCTTTTAGAAACCTTGATAAATTGTGGTAATAAAAAATCAATGCATCCTTGGACAATAGTCTCAAAATCCTTCATTTTAATTAAGTCTCTTATTTTAAGGACACACACTATTCTAACTGAGTGAATGCTCTTTATTCGTTTATCTATTTTGTGTATTATGTATAGAATTAACAAGATATTTAAATTTTCACTGGTTTTATCTTTCGCAATATATTATATTTTTTCGCTCCTAAGATAAAACCGTTAGAGTGGGTGACGAAAAGACTGTAGAACAACCATAATCTAATAATGAATAAAAAAGAATAATTATTTAGTTAAGCGTATGTTTAGGTATTGCAGGTCACTACAGAAAAAAGTATACTTATAATAATCTATGTTTTCCCCCCTTCTATTACCATCCGCCAAAATTCTCAGAAGTTGGTAAGATAGTAACAGGAATTCTGCAGGAAAAATTTTCACCTTCCAGATTTTCCACAGAATGAAACAATGCACCTTTCTTATCCTCATAGAATTGGAATATATTCGAATGCTCATCTTTCGTTATAAGAATGAATTTTAATAAAATCATCCATTTTAACTGAAATAGATTAGTTTTGAATTGACTTGTGATTTGGTTCATTGGTGTTTTTGGAATAACCAATTTAATTGGGATTGATTCAGTATCATCAAAACATATTGCATGTGCTTCACAAATATTTTTACGCTTAGGTTTAGTGATTTCTGCGGAAGGGTCGACTATATATTTAGGATTTAATACTTCAAATGATTCAAGACTTACTGAAACGGCACTTGCCTTTAATTGTGAATCATTAGAAAGCTGAATTACCAAACTAATATCATCTGATACTGTATAAAATGGTTGCGAGAAATTTATGACTGCAATCTGTTGACCATTTCTATTGAGAATGTATTTCTTTTGTAAATTTGATAATTGAGGCACTAGTTGTTGCTCAGAGTTAAATGACGATTCTTCTGTTGGATCTGAATCGAATGGAAATCGCTTTAAATTTTCAATATTTATTCTTGTTGAATTATAATTACTATATATATTAAAATTTTCCACATTAGGTTTTGTCTCAAACTCGTTACGGTCTGCAATTGAACTATCATCACCTTTTCCAAATTGAAGGTCAATTTGTTTATCAACAAGGTCTTCGATATCTTCGATTGCATCTGTTGAGTTAATTATATCCACAAAATTTTTCTTCAATTTGTCAGCGAGTTCTGATTCTTGTTTCTGTTGTTGGTAAGGATTAGAGCTCCTCCTTCTTCCAAAAAATCCTATAGAAGCTGAAGATGCTTTGCGTTTTGGTATAAGTGATTGTTTGATTTCCTTAATGCTTGCTGGTTTCATTATACATGGTCCTTTATCAATATTAGCAGTATGCTGATATCCATTATATGTAACATAAGGCGCAACTACTATAGGCAACCTAATATTTGAGGGTATAATGGAACTAGATTTAACTCTATTGACACCAAATTCTAAGCAATAGTTTATTGAAAGGTTTTCTGAAGAATTGTAGGTTGGTGCTAGACCAACAGGGAGTTTTTCTGATTTAAAGTGAAAAGTTTTCACCTCCCCAGGCTCTAAATTAATCTCAGAAAATAATAAGGTTTGTGGTATGATTAAAACGGGTATTCCCTTAAAGTCGTCAATATCATTTTTCTCTTGAATATTTGATGGGTCTATCGAGTCAATATTGACTTCTGAGGATTTTGGACCTACCTTGAATTTTGATTGAAAATATCTAGATACGTTGTCTTTATCACCATTCAAATCATCAATAGACTCTGATTGATTATTGAAATTGGTTGATATTTTAGATGTTCTTGCTAATCCTACAATTTTATTTGCAACGTTTTCAAATTTGGATTCATCAAAGACTTCAGGGTTGTATTGAAATAAACCAGTTATTTGAATATACCCAGCCATGAGATCAACTGGTTTATGATATTGTATTTGCTTTGTGATATACTCTCTATATCGCTGTTCAATTTCGGATTGTTCTTCATCGTGTAATAGGGAACCTCCGTCATTGATACTGTTGGTACTATTATCTCTCTTTAATGCACTAAGAAATGACTTCATTAGCCATGGTTTATTATTCTCATTTTCTTTATTCTCATTTTCCTTAAAATTTTCTTCTATTTCACTATGTAATAAATCAATCTTTGATTTATATTGATCATACTCTTGTGTAGAACCAAGATGTCTTAGCCTAATGACCACTGAAACATGCTCACCAGCAAAATATGGGTTTGATTCATGAACTATCTCTAGCCTTATATTTTCTGCTATCAGAAAAATATCAATTCTATGATTATGCATGCTTGTAAACAGATTATGTTCCTGAATAATTGTAACAAATTTAGTGTATATACCTTTTCTTTGAATAATTTGTTTATCGTCTTATTTTATACATATGGTATTTTTTATATCGAATACTTGGTTCGTCTCAACTGCTGATTTGCGCATCTACGAAAAACGAGATATTTACACTAGCCAAGAATCGAATTAAGGACACCCACTGCCTAGGGGTATATGTATCCAGTTGGCTTCTATTCCATATAAATCACCTGTAATTTTTACTAAAGTTTGAATACTCTACCATTAATATCCAGATAGGTATGTAACAACGTTCTTGTACAATACTAAACGATCTTTTGATGTACATTAATTACGAAATGGTCAGGTATATAGAAAGGCATAAATTAGGTTGTCTCACGTTACAAACATATGATCACATACATACACATATAACTATATAGAACTGGATAGAACTGGATAGAACTGGATAGAATAAATCCTCATTATATAGAGTGCATTTCCCCCTGCAGTGGCACTTATTTTTGTTATCTCTCCATATCTTTAGAGTACTCATTGAGATTTTTCAAGTGTATTTTTTTCTCCCGCTTACTAATTAAATATTCTTTTTGCACAACGAATGTTTAAAGGTATAAAAAAGACAGAAGACTTGAAAAATATTAGGTAGAGCTAATAAACTTAATGTTTTTGAACACATTATTTATTTATTTTTTATTACAAAATAAGTAAATAAAAAGAATCACAGCCTAGGATCACTATAATTTTTAATTGTTATATCAAATGACATTAGAATTGACATCCTGGACCTGCAAATTATGCAAATCTTCAGAAGGTTTTGGACCTATCTCATATTACGGAGATTTCACACAATGTTTTATTGATGGTGTTTTGTTAAATGTAGCTGCACTTTATATGATAATATTTGGTATTAGAGACTTAGTAAGACTAACTACTATGAAACACCCAGGTATTAAATACAGAAGAAATTGGATCATTGTATCAAGAATGACTTTAGTATTACTACAAGTTTTATTCACTGCAATGGTATCTTTAAGTCTACCTGGTAACAAACATAAAGATTATACTGTGATAAGTCAATGTACTCTTACGTTACTTTCATTATTTGTAGCATTATGCTTACATTGGGTTGAATACCACAGATGCAAAGTATCAAATACAATTGTATTATTCTATTGGCTATTCGAATTTTTTGGCTACGGTGCAAAAACCATCAACTTCTTAATTAGATATAATTATGAAGGGAGATGGACTTTTGGTCATAATATATTTATCTTAACCTTATTCCAAACCATCACTTCTTTTGCGGTATTGTTATTGGAAGCATTACCTAAAAAGCCAGCTGAGCCATACCAAGAAATTGAAGAGCGTTTATCAAGAAGAAAGCCTAATCCTTATGATTCAGCAAATATATTTTCAAGAATTACCTTTTCCTGGATGTCAGGTTTAATGAAAACTGGTTACAAAAAGTATTTAGTCGAAGAAGATATGTATAAACTACCCAAGAGTTTTGGGAGTGAAGAATTAGCTAGAAAATTCGACAAGAATTGGGAAAACCAATTGAAGCATAAAGCCCACCCTTCATTAGCCTGGACCTTAGCTATTACTTTTGGTTATAACATGCTTATTGCTGCTTTTTTTAAAGTCATCCATGATATTTTGGCCTTCACACAACCACAATTATTAAGATTATTGATTAGGTTTGTTACAGACTACAACAAACAGCTAGGTAAGTTTTTAGAGCATGGCGGAAGTGCTAATTTACCAATTGTCAGGGGATTTATGCTCTCTATCGGTATGTTTTTAGTAGGGTTTATTCAAACTTCTGTTTTACATCAATATTTCTTGTTATCGTTCAACACTGGTATGCATATCAAGAGTGCTTTAACTGCAGTGATTTATCAAAAATCATTAGTATTATCTAATGAAGCTGCCTCGATTTCATCCACTGGTGATATTGTTAATTTAATGAGTGTTGATGTTCAAAAATTACAAGATTTCTGTCAACAATTTTTCCATCTAATTTGGTCAGGTCCTTTCCAGATCGTCTTATGTTTAATTTCGCTATACAATTTGTTAGGTAAATCAATGTGGGTAGGTGTTCTCATCTTACTTATTATGATACCTGTTAACTCGTTCTTAATGGGAATTCAAAAGAAACTACAGAAATCACAAATGAAATATAAGGATGAAAGAACTCGTTTGATAAGTGAAATTTTGAACAATATCAAATCCTTGAAATTATATGCTTGGGAAACTCCATACAAAAAGAAACTAGAACATGTAAGAAACGATAAAGAATTAAGAAATTTAACAAAATTAGGTTTATGTATGGCATTATCAAATTTCCAATTCAATGTGGTTCCATTCTTAGTATCCTGTGGTACATTTGCTGTATTTGTCTATGTTGAAGATAAACCTCTAACTACAGATTTAGTTTTTCCAGCATTAACACTGTTCAATTTACTTTCATTCCCATTGATGGTTATTCCAAACGTTTTGACTGGGTGTATTGAAGCTTCAGTTTCTTTGAATAGATTATATAATTTCCTAACTAGTGAAGAATTACAAAAGGATGCTATTCAACGTTTGCCAAAGGTAAAGAAGACTGGTGATGTAGCCATTAACATCGGTGACGATGCTACATTTTTATGGAAACGTAAACCAGAATATAGAGTCGCCTTGAAAAACATTAATTTTCAGGCTAAGAAGGGTGAATTGACCTGTATTATTGGTAAAGTAGGTAGTGGTAAGAGTGGTTTCATTCAAAGTATATTGGGTAATTTGTTTAGAGTCAAAGGTTTCGCCACTGTTCGTGGTAATGTTGCTTATGTTTCACAAATTCCATGGATTATGAATGGTTCAGTGAAGGATAATATTCTATTTGGGCACAAGTATGACCGTGAATTTTATGAAAAGACAATTAAGGCATGTGCTTTGACTATTGATTTATCTACTTTAATGGATGGTGATCAAACACTTGTAGGAGAAAAAGGTATATCGCTTTCAGGTGGTCAAAAGGCACGTTTATCGCTAGCCAGAGCAGTTTACTCCAGGGCAGACACGTATTTAATGGATGATCCACTAGCTGCTGTTGATGAGCACGTTGCTAGGCACTTGATTGAGCATGTTTTGGGTCCAAAAGGGTTATTAAGTACAAAAACCAAGGTTTTAGCTACTAACAAGATTTCTGCATTGTCGATTGCAGATGCTATTACTCTTTTAGAAAACGGTGAAATTGTTCAACAAGGTAATTATGCTGATGTTACAAAGGATGAAAATACTCCTATCTCTAAATTAGTTCGTGAATTTGGCCGGAAACATAAGAACCATGATGCGAATTCAGGAGTAGTATCTTCTACGGCTACATCTTTACATGAGCAAAGTGTTCCATTAGAAAGTGAATTAAAAGAACTACAAAAATTACAAGATTTGGATTTAAGTATGACCCCTAATGAAGTACAAAGTTTAAGAAGGGCTAGTGTTTCTACATTACACAGTATTGATTTTGGTGACGAGGAAGGTGATGCAAGAAGAGAACACCGTGAACAAGGTAAAGTGAAATGGAATATTTATAAAGAATATGCCAAGGCATGTAACCCAAGAAATGTTGTAATTTTGATTGTTGTTATTGTTCTATCCATGTTTTTATCTGTTATGGGTAATGTTTGGTTGAAGCATTGGTCAGAAGTTAATACTAGATATGGTGATAATCCACATGCTGGTCGTTACTTAATGATTTATTTTGCATTTGGTGTTGGTTCAGCTTTTTTCTCTTTGATTCAGACAGTTATTTTGTGGGTATTCTGTACGGTTCATGGATCTAGATACTTACACAATTTGATGACGAATGCAGTGTTAAGGGCACCAATGTCGTTCTTCGAGACAACACCAATTGGGCGTATCTTGAACAGATTCTCGAATGATGTGTACAAAGTTGATTCTGTTCTAGGTAGGTCATTTTCCCAATTCTTTACGAATGCAATCAAGGTATTATTTGTGGTTGGTGTTATCTGTATCACAACCTGGCAGTTCATTTTTATTATTGTTCCATTGGGTGTATTTTACATATACTATCAACAATACTATTTGAGGACATCTAGAGAATTACGTCGTCTTGACTCGATTACTAGATCTCCTATCTATTCACAATTCCAGGAGACATTGGGTGGTATTACTACTATTAGAGGATATGATCAACAAGGAAGATTCAGACATATTAATACATGTCGTATTGACAATAATATGAGCGCATTTTACCCATCTATTAATGCGAACCGTTGGTTAGCGTATAGATTAGAGTTTATTGGTTCGGTTATTATTCTTGGTGCTGGTACGTTGTCTATTATGAGATTGAAACAAGGAGCATTGACAGCTGGTATGGTTGGTTTGTCATTAAGTTATGCGTTACAAATCACACAAACTTTGAACTGGATCGTTAGGATGACAGTTGAAGTCGAGACTAATATTGTTTCAGTTGAAAGAATCAAAGAGTATGCAGAAATCAAGAGTGAAGCACCGGAAATTATTGATGACCATAGACCACCACAAACATGGCCTGGTGAAGGTGCTATACAATTTTCTAATTACTCTACAAGATATAGGCCAGAGTTAGATTTGGTTCTAAAGGATATTGATTTACATATTCAGCCTAAGGAGAAAGTTGGTATAGTTGGTAGGACTGGTGCAGGTAAATCATCATTGACGTTGGCATTGTTTAGAATCATTGAGGCTAGTAATGGACGTATTGTGATTGATGATATTGAAATCGATAAGATTGGTCTTTATGATTTAAGGCATAATTTGTCTATTATTCCTCAGGATTCTCAAGTGTTTGAAGGTACAATTCGTGATAATATTGATCCTACTGAGTCGTATACCGACGAAGCAATTTGGGGAGCTTTAGATTTATCCCATTTGAAGGACCATATATTGACTATGGGTAATGATGGATTATTGACGAAGTTAACTGAAGGTGGTAGTAATCTGAGTGTTGGACAAAGGCAGTTGATGTGTTTAGCAAGAGCGTTGTTGGTGAAGTCTAAAGTTTTAGTGCTTGATGAGGCAACTGCGGCAGTTGATGTGGAGACAGATCAACTAATCCAGCAGACTATTCGTTCGTCGTTTAATGATAGAACTATATTGACTATTGCACATAGATTGAATACGATCATGGATAGTGATAGAATTCTTGTTTTGGATGGCGGTAGAGTTAGTGAGTTTGATACGCCTACGAAGTTACTAGAAGATAAGAATTCGCTATTTTATTCGTTATGTGAGGAAGCTGGGTTGCTATCCAAGTTATAAGATAATTGTGCAGTATATATTGTTTAAGTAAGTATAAAACCATGTAAATTTCAATCAATAAAATATTTATTTAATTATTTTTACGGTGGATCTGAATACGTAATGGTGGGAGGGTTAGGGGTTGGTCCAGCTATATATAGATTTTACTAGGTTGAGATGAGACATCTATATATATAATGAGATGGAGAGTTGAAAGAATAATGCCAAAGAGAGATATTTAATTAGGATAGCCGAGAGATATAGAAAGGAAGAAAGACAGGCAATATTGTGGCCGAGTGTTACATTTATCGTAGGCAAGTTTGATTTACTTAGTAAGGAATGAGATTTAATTAGCTTGGCACAAGTTTAATACAAGTCAAGGATAAAATAAGCCACGAGTGCATAAATGAATATGTAAACGGATATTATAAACACGATAAGAAATTTGCTATTATTATTATACCAGCAATTATTAATTGATAGAAAATAATGAAAATAATGAAAATAATGAAAATATTTCGTGTATTAGGCCAATCCGATCGGGTAAAATAATACGAGACAGGCAAATCGGATTAGAAAATCGTGTTAGAAAATCATTTGTGTATAAAATTAAATTTCAAAAATTACCGTGTGTATAAGCTAAATCGTGCATGGGTTCTTGGACTTGAAAGTGTAGAAAGCGTGTATTTGTCTGTTTATCGGGAGAAGAAAATTCCAATGAAAAAACAAGAAGCGTGTGTTTTTTGGTGAAGAAGACAAGACAAGACGTACACGGTGATGGTGATGGTGATAGTGGTAGTAACAGTGACGGCGACGGTGACGGTTCCCCACTTTTTACATAGAGTCTGAATCGATTATTTTTAGTTTTTCGGGTTTGTGTTTGTACGCTAGACTAGACTGAAAGGAAAATTTGGTCCAGAGTATATATTGGATTATGTAAGGGTTATTTATTTTATTGGCCATACAGCAACCCGCACGCCCGTAAACTGTCAGTGAACTACTAGTGAATGTGATAACAGTTCTGACGTGCCAATGAGGAAAACGTACTAACGTATAATAAACAAACACACAGATATGATGACATAGCTTGTAGATTTCGTTGTCGTTGTAGTTGTAATATCCATAAAAGGGGTGAGGAGTGTACAGAGACACTGTTTATGTGTGCTTATGCTTGGTTATTGGCATGTGTATAAACAACCAGATACTTTGCTTGGCCAAGCATAATACAACTAGCTGCAAAGCAACCTTAACAAAGACAAATTAAAATTTCTTGATAAATTGTAAAAATTATTACTCTCGGGTCCACAAGAATACCCAAAGTGGGAATAGACACAAGTGGCTCCACCCGAAAAAAGGAGTTGGAGTTATTTATACTTGGACGAAAAAGGTAAGACCAACAACCCGCAACGGTAAATTATAGTTGATACTGTGCTTTCACACCGACCGCGTTTACGATTCGTGGGTTGCGGTTTTCCGTTTTAGGAAACAAACAGTTTTGTTATTTGCTTCCGTTACGGATTCTTCTGTGTGGTGCCGGTGAAATAATGTTTTTTTTCTTTGCAAAAATTAAAAACACAGAAAAACAGTTTGGCTGGCGGTCTGATAGATACCCTTTCTCTTTTTCTTTCTCTTTTTCTCTCCGCTTGGATGATTGCGCACTCGATTGTTGTGCGTGCAAATATTTTTATTAATAAATAAAACTATTTTTATCTTCCCATGCGGTTTTCTGTGGAACTTATTTTATTTTTTTTGAGAGAAAAAAAGCAATCGTGCGATACTCACGCAAAATCAACAAACAAATAAACAAACAAGCAAACAAATAAACAAACAAATAAAATAAATTAACCACTTTCAATTTACTGTGGGAAAATGGAAGGGAATAGAATTACACATCTAGTACAACAAGAAGCGCGTCCTCGTCCCGCTTTTCTTTGTGGAACAAAACATTTATCTATTTCTTATCTGTTTCCAAAATTATATAAACCCAGGTATTTCGGGAATTTTATAAAACATATTCATTCATCTCTTCTTACATTCTATATTTTTTTTTATATTTAAAATTTAAAATCCCCAGAAAAACATAATCAGTTATTCCAAATAAAATAATCCTTTCGTATTAAAATAAAACATTTAAAAATGCAATACTCTACATTCGCTACCATCGCCGCCGTCGCTTCTGTCGCTTCCGCTGCTGTTTCCAACGAAACTGCCCCAGCTAACGTCACCACTGCTACTCAAACCGAACACTCCACCACTTTAGTCACTATCACTTCTTGTGAAGATGACAGATGTCACGAAACCACCTCTGACGCTTTAGTTTCTACTGCTACCGTCACTATCAACGACATTGTCACTGAATACACTACATGGTGTCCAATTCCAACTGAGGAACCAGCTCACAACCAAACTGTTCCATTAGTCTCTGTTGCTCCAGGTGCTCCAGTCGCTCCAGAAGCTTCCAAGGCTCCAGTTGCTCCAGGTAAGCCAGAACAATCTCAAGCTCCAGCTAAGCCAGAAACCACCAAGGCCCCAGCTAAGCCAGAACAATCTCAAGCTCCAGCTAAGCCAGAAACTACCAAGGCCCCAGCTAAGCCAGAAACTACCAAGGCCCCAGCTAAGCCAGAAACTTCCAAGGCTCCAGCTAAGCCAGAAGGTACTTCTACCAAGACTGTTCAAGTCCAAACCACCGCTAAGGTCACCCAATCTGCTTCCTCTACTCACACCGTCGCTAGTTTCACTGGTGCCGCTGACAAGGTCTTCCCAGCTGTCGGTGCTTTAATGGCTGGTGCCGCTGCTTTATTATTATAAGTTTAAAATAATAATATCTTGTCAAAAAAACAAATTAATGTATTTATTTTTTTACAAGTGTCATTGTTTTATATCTTTATTTTAATATTTTTTAATTAATTATAATTAATTTCTATGCTTATGCTCTTTTAATACCAGATTTTTTTTAAAACCTAATCATATGGATTGCATGATTTATTTTTAATACCCACCTGAAAAATAATATATTTTCTTTATTTTGATGATGTATAATCAATCTAATCATTCATTTCAGTCATAATAAGGGTTATTTATTCTAATATTTATCCTTTTAATATAACAGACATAATATTACCACTGGTTGTACAATAATTTAAAAAAATTTAAAAGATGGTGATGATGAATATAAAAGATTATTGATTAGTCTTTTTATTGTTAATCTTTTATCTTTTTTAACTCTCATCATCAGTTATTTTTTTAATTATATAAACAAATATTTAATTTTATATTTATGTTTATAGTTCGTTAATTCAATATTATTCTTTTCGAAAGAAAAATATCAAAATCATCAGTCTCTTTCTTTCTTGCCTTCATTCTTTTTCCCTTTCCTTCATATCCAATGCTCTTGATTTCTGTTTTGATAAGCATTTCTTTCACTTCATTGTAATTTAAGGCGAAACTATTTTAAAAAGAACCGAAAAAAAAATTATATAGAAGGAAAAAAACCGGGTTTTGAAACTAAGAATAAGGATACAATTTTTAACAAGTATACTTTTGCAATCATATCCTTGGGAATATATTTATAACTTTCGTTGAAAATATATATCAATTATACAGCAGCAAATATAACTATTACAACAACTTAAGACTCTTGATATTTAGACAAAAGTTCAGCAACTCTCCCTAATTCAATAATAGAACCACCCAATTTAGCTACCTATCACCACAATTTTATATACATATACTGATATTGAAATTATGGATATCACAGATTCACCAGCAGCTGTCCTAGAAGGCCATTTTGATCCAAACATTCCACAAATCTTACCTCATGAAAAGATGTACAAGATTCAAGTAGGCTCTAAATTGTTCAAAATTAGTGGTGCTTCTCTAAGTTCAGATGGTCCTAGCTATTTCACAAGCTATTTCAGTAAACGTGATCGCAATGGTTCTACAGCCACAATGCTAAGTGAACAAAATAGTCCTAACTCAATTTCAGGCTCCGTCGCATCATCTTCTACACCAGGCCATACACCATCCAATGGTGTCCTCTTTATCGATAGGTCTGCAGAAATCTTTGAATACATTTATCAACATTTGCAAGGTTACTTCATCGACATTAAGGATGAAGTCCAATATACTATGCTCTTTGCAGATTCCATGTATTATAACCTACCAAGATTAAGAAACTTACTAAAGGATTCGGAATATTATTATACAAAGATAGGTAATCAATCATTCAAGTTAAACAAGAAACTATTCAGCAGAAATGGTGATTCGGGGAACTATTTCCAAATGACATCAGAGACTTTCTATGTCAACGTAGAACAATTAGTTATCTCAAGAAAATTATTACGTCCTCCGCCACACTCATACTCCTTTGTGCCGAGATCTTCTGATTTGTTCAAAATGTTATTACTGTTACTAGATGGCGCTTCATTAACTTTGGATGATAATCAAAGAGATTCATTGATTAAGGAATGTCGCTATTATAGATTCTTAAATCTAGAACAAAGGTTGATCAAATGCAGTATTTTTTTTAATCCAGTCACAAAGAATGAGGAAATTTGGATCAAGCTAAACAATATAACAAGAAAAGGCCTACATATACAAATATCCGCAAATGATGACGATAATAATAATAACGTGCCATTCCAACCTATGGTGTCACCCGATGAAGTTCAAAATCAGGCACTGGTACAACTTGGTGATCTTTCAGAATCATCTCAACAACCACCACAGAAAAGGCAAAGAACAGATTCTTCTTCTTTGGCTAGAGCAGATGCAAATGCATCCTTACAAGATTTTAATATTATTCAGTACAAAAGACCTTATTTAGATTATTCTCCAAGGGAATTGGTCTTCCAAATCGCTTCAACAGAATGTGCATTATTATTATCGCCATTAGATTCCAAAAATAAAATAAATATTCAGCTGGAAATATCAGGGAAAACTTTACAAACATTCGAATCTTTATTTGCAAATATTCTTTCCACAAAGGCAAACATTAACATCTATAAATATTTAATAACTTCGAGTTCAAAGCCAGGTAGAAAATATATGCGAATCCCTGTCAATCTATCCTCTTGTGAAATTTCATCCCCAAATTTAAAGAATTTCAACTTACAAGACTTATTTAAAGAATCTGATACTAGCAATAAAGAATCTGTTGAATTGTACTTATCCAAATCAACCTGGAAATTGGGTATCTGCAACGATGACCTTCTATTATTCGGAATGAAGGCAGATATATTTAGAAATAATAAGGAATTTTGTAAAACTGTTGATTTTCTATAATTCATAATTTTATATAATTAACTGTATAACTAGTAACTGACACGACATATTCATACGTACATATATTTGTAAGGGTGTGTGCCTAGAGTTTTAGGAAACAGCCATGCGCATGATAATTCTACAAGGGAACAAGACTCGCTGTGTCGCAAGAAAAAAAGAATCTCGAACAAGATTAATAGTGGCAAAAGGTGAACTTCTTCGTTTGCAAATCATTTTTTAATTATTTGTAAAGAAATTCTTATATAGCCATGGAAGTGAGAATGTGATAATTACTAACCCTTTGTACTCAAGGGACACTTATAATCGAATTTTACACTTAAAGAAGGAAATAATACACTACCTCAATATGATCGATTCATTACCTGACGAAATCTTCGATAGGATAACTTCGCAAATTTCCCAAGAAGATAAGGTAGCATTAACATATGTTTCCAAAAGTGTATATAATCTGACCCTTCCTTCGTTGTATCAAAATATATATTTAAATGAAAGATACTATTTCCCAAGCGATTTAGATAATTCTCTGGGAACACACAATTGGTCTGTATTATGGTTCCCATATGTTGAAGGTGGGATTAATCGAGAATCTGCACAATCAATGCTTGCAGATTACAAATTCCAATGTCTAATAAGATCTCTCAAAGAATCCCCTCCTAGACTTTGTCCATTCATTAAAAGAGTACATTGTACATGGCATCTAAGGGTAAAAACTATGATCTCATTCCTTGAATTATTAAATAAATATGATCCAAATTTAATTCTATTCGGCAATTTTATTAAGGACCAGATAGCACCATATCTATGGAGACATACAAATACGTTAGTGTCGTTAGTTCTAAGTCCCCCAACCGTATTACCGTCTATCAATGCTGCTGATCGTAAATATTTTGAAACGTTAAGACACTCAGTAGCTAAGTATAATCTAGAACGAATTCAAAATTTAACAATACATGTTAACCCTCTATCCTTTTTCCAAAACTTGAACACACCGTTAAAAATAACGTCACTATGTTTGAATTTAAGACCAGATACATATAGCGCTGAGCCGTTGAACAATGATATCTCCTATTGGGATATATTTGACACAAATACTTTGAAAACCTTGGAAATTATGGGATGGTACGATAAGGTAAGTCCAGACTTAAATCTATATGAAATGTGGAAATTAAAAGGATTGCAGAAATTTTCAAAGGTTGAAAATCTTTCATTATTTTCTTTATTCACAGGTGACGAGCGGTCCTTACGGAATTTTATAATCAATTTTCCTGTTTTAAAACGTCTGAATATTGATTTCATGTATGATGCAACGCTATCGAATGACTTTGTCATGTTTATGACTTCAAATACTGCATGTCCTTTTGTTGACACCATAGAATATGTTGATGTAAAAATTGATACGATTGGAGGGCCATTACTTCTTGTTGAAGATGATGGTGAAATTCCTCGCTTCATAATCAATATGAATTGTAAATGTGATGACTGCAAACAAACCTTACAAGATGTAATATTAAAGAAGTATTTCCCAACTAAGGAATCATTTATTATGCATAGTTTTAAAGATTTCGAAAAGAGATGCTTTCTCCTACAAATGTTTAAACTCTTCCCAATATTACCATATTCAAATTTCATAGATCTTTACCCGTCTCTTGGAATTTATTCAAAACCCTTGGAGGATCATATTAAAAAAGTTAATTTAGCACTTCGAAATGATCCAAATCAACCAAAAGATTCACCAGATGTTATCGTAACGGATGTAATTAAATTATATCATGCGTACCTTCATTCAATGAAAAAATCATACGATTTATTTTTGCAAAAGTTTAAAAGTTTGAAATTTTTAAAACTTAACGATGCACTAACTAAAGTTATACAATATGATGAACAACAAAGATGTAACGTACCAGTTTTCTATAATTGTAATTATAAAAGTAACCAATTGTATGAATTGGTTAATGATGAATCCTTGTTTACCTAAGGAAATTATTAAGACAACAATATATATATATATATTACATTAGTAATCAAAACATAGACAAAATAATAGGATATTGGTTATTTGAGCTTCTAGTCTTTAGTTCAAAAACAAAAAATAAATTAATTAAAGGCAGTAAGTACTCTTACCAGTAATTCAGTTATGTATATAATACTCTATAACGTACATTTTAACACCACCTTTATAAAGTACGAAAACAAACTTAATTAAAGGGATACTTCCCGTGATTCATGTATGTTTCACTAAGAAACAATATATATTTATAGTTTATTTAATCTCTTATATATTTTGTATTTATGTTTTTCTCAACGTTTATTTATTTCATCCTAAAAGGTATTCTTTACTAAAAATTAATAAACAAAAAAAAAGAATGGTCAGATAAAATACACATAATAAGTAAACATAATAAGTAAAAAAAAGCATATTAGTTAGAAAGAACTCCTAGACTAAAACATTAAATCGCTTTAGCAACTTTAAATATTAATAATTATATAAAATGGCAGACTCATCATCTTCAAGTGTTTTCAAAAGACTTCAGATATCTCCCTCCAAAAATAGTAGGGTTCGAAAACCAGCTATGAGATTATCTCCAAGAAGAGTAACTAGGACCATTACACGCCATTATACTCCAAGTCGATATGAACCACCAGATAGATCTTTGAAGTATACACAAAGTCTGGATAGATTTCAGAAAAGTTATGCCGCTACAGACCTCTCGCCAACTAGGTTCAACTTGAAAGATGATAAAGCAATGATAAATAACAGATTACACAACGAGTCCCCTACAAATAATTGGATTGAAAAGAATCGTTTAAGGAAATCTTCCTCCAGTACTATTAGGGGAAACAATCTACTTGAGAAACTAGAAAATGAAACCAATTCAAAAGATAGTACTCAAGATAATGAACAAAGAGATAAACCGATCGACTTAACATCGAAGAAAACAGTAAAGTTTCATTTGCCAGGAGAAAATAATATAAACGATGAACTTCAGGAAATAAAAAACATGCTTAGAGATATCTTAAAACGCCAATCTACAATGCAGAATGATATTGACGATATAAAACGAAAATTTAGCGACAATAACGGTGCATAATTGTGTGTTTTATATTGTTACACTTTAAAAAATAAAAATGGCATGACTGGTGTACACTTAAAAGGTTATGACACGGCTATTCGACTAACACTTCTAGTATCTGATTGACCTACACCTCCCCAACTAAAATGTATATTGGTTTATGCCTTTTAGTACCTCAATTAAAGTACAAAATATTCTTTTGCAAGGTGTTTACATTAGAATTCACTATTTGACGCTTAAGAGAATGTAATCTTGCTTAAGAAAATATTTCATGATTTACACTAGTTTACACACAGGTATAAATAAATATATATAATATTTTCGAGGTTATACAATTTTTAAGTACATTATTGATCCCATACAAAGCAATGTCTTCATAGGAGTACTAAGGTTTCATTATATTTTAAAATCTATTTCCTACTAGTAATACTTAATTTCACATCCCATTCTTCTTCTTTATCAGTAATATATCTATAAACTTCATGAACTCCGGTTGGGTCAATCTCCTCAGGTATAACATGTTCTACACCAGCATTATACGTACCTGATCCATATTTTAAATCCTGGCGTTCAAAGCTACGATCGCGAAACTTTGTAACATAGACGGGGGCATTAGCTGCCTTATATGCATCAATAGTATGCCATGTAGATCCCCACATCCTAGCAAAACGGAACATTATTAACATCGCATAGTAGGTAAAAAAATTCAAGTACTGGTCAAATGATTGACTTATGAAGATACCGGGTTAAACTATGTATTCGTATACATCATATTCTCTGAGATCTCTAAATGAAGCAAGATGTAGTACATTAATCATTCTTTAAGAAGATTCATATGGCGTCTTTGACTTAAGAAATTCCATATCATTATATACCAAATATTTTTGATCTGAACTAATACTTGATACCCAAATCACACTAGCACTTCCCTTTGAAAGTGGTTTTAAAATCTTTCGTATTAAATAATATAGACCCAACACATTTGCTTGGAATATGGAACCCATGTGGTCATCAGAAACTAAGCCAACTGCTTGCACTTTATAGTGTGGATCTGTAACTGCATTAATAGGATTTTTTAAAACTTCAAATATAGCTTTAAACCAATTGATACCACCACACACACCTGATGCAGAATTCACAAAAAGATAGTTTATTTCATTATAGTTCTTATTGATATATTTACATGTGTTTAAAATACTTTGCATTTCAGTTAGGTCAACAATCACTGTATCACACTTAATAATTCTTGTATTCTTTAAATTATCATTGTAATGGTGTATCCGTTGAACAGCCTCTAGTGCACGCATTCCACTCCTCTAAGAAAGAATAAATGTCAATTTTGCATCAGGATTTTCTTCTTCTAAAAGCCTATATGCAATATTGAAGCCCAGGTTACTAATCAAATTATCTCATTTAAAATCTTAGTTAGTAGGCTGTTATCATTCAACAAAAATTTACTATAACCCAACATACCTATTAGCACCTAATATAAAAATTGTTCTTTTTCTTTCCATAATATTGTTTAATCAATATCAATTGTTTTGCACTCTCCTAATTCAATTCTGAATACTAACATTATAATTCATTTTCTCGAAATCCGTTTCTTTTATTATATAATCCACTATCGATCGTATAAATAGTGTTTGGCTTGTACGAGGCGAGGCTAAAAAAACCTTAGCCTATATTAAACTATTGGCATAGAATATATTGATAAAAAAAAATTAAAGTTGTCTAAAAATTATATAATGTGTACGAAAACTTATTTTAATGTTAATTAATATCATAGATATCAGGGCAGTGGCAGCCACAGCCAGATGGACATTCATTTCCTATAGCCCACCAACTCTTGGCACACTTTGCGTGCAGAATATGCTGGCAATTACCACACACGAATGCATTTCCTTTTATCCTTAAATCACAATAGTTGCAATTATGAAACTTTAAAACCGGCTTTGTTTTATTTAACCAAGAAACTTCAATATTATTACTCTCATTGATATCAATATTGATGTTCATAGGTAAACTAGCTTTCTTCAGTTTTTCAGAAATGGCCTTCAATGTCACCTTTAAAATCTTAACACGCTCCATTGGTAAACCCCATCGAAATAATAATTTCGAGTAATGATATATATACAACCTACATTTTGAAAGATCAGATATATCTAGGATTTCACGGTAAGGATTGTTGATAGCTTCTAAAACTTGATCGTGTATTAACTCAACTTTAATGTTCGGAATTTTACGCGGAGTAGTGGTTAGCGGAACACCTACAGTCGATGCCTTTTTATACAGTAATGGAGACCTTGCATTCATCAACCTATTAATATTTACCTGATGGTATGCGTTAGCATGGTCATCAGAAATAATAGAGTCATTATCAATTAAATTCATGATTCTTGTTTTTGGATGAGGGTCAAATGTATTGTTTCCACTAAAATTATTGATGCCACTAGAAGATTGAGAATGCATATCTGTTTTGGATGCCTTTAAGTCTTCTTCTTGATCAAAAGTTACTATGCTTTCTACCTTATTACGTGAGACCAAGACTTTATTAACGGTCACCTGGATATTAGTCGTATATGCATTAGCTACCAAACAGCAAAGCATTGCCAGCATCTGAATATTGTTCTGTCTTTCAAAATATGATAACGCTTGTTTTACAAACCATCTAATCCCCATCGGTGTATTATCCCATATCAACGCAGCAGGATCATTATCTCTATGATTCATCAGAAGATCTGACAAAATTTGCCAACAATGACTGATATCTTCGAAACCATATTTTTCTGCTACTAGTGCATTGAATTTCGCCATTTCTTCAGGTTCAGAATTCATAATTTCATATTCTATAGCTAGTTCCCTAGAGTCTGGAATTAGTTCACTGAAATCCTTATAAACAATGACACCGTTATTGAACCTAGAAGAGTCATTAGTCTTGACGCTCTCAGAATGCACTGATCCAAATGATTTTGAAAAATTCCCAAGCAATGTTGGCAACTTAGTTCGTACCACTATATCATTCCCAATAATATCGTTCCAATCATCAATGAAACTATCAAAACAATCATCCGATGAGGTTTCTTCATCCGAACTACCATCTGTTGTACGTGAATTATTATCATTTGCGGAAAATGTATCGACATATCTTTTAGGTCTAGCACCAACCATATCCTCCATGTCTTCATCCGAATTGAGATCATTTTCATAAGCTGTTGGAGAAACCATACTTTTCGATTTTTGTTTCTTTGATAAGTTCTTTTGCGTTAATTTCGGAATACTAAGTTGCTTCCTTTCTGCTTTATTCTCTGTTGAAAAAAAACATAACAATTGGCCAGTGGCAGTCCATACAGCCCCACATTCATTTGGTACTGGTGTACTATCGACGGCCAAGTTTCTTCCAAAAGTATTTCTCTCCTCTTTTGACGAACTAAATGGATCTTTATATTGTTCATCATCTGAATCAGAGGAAGAGGAAGAATCAATAAGATGATCAGACTCACCAGAATTAGACATGGAAGAAAACTCTTCGAAAGCGATGTGATCTGCAATGTCAAAGTTAAAGAAAGGCTGATCAATTTGATTTTCTAAATCTAAGTTCACTTTTTCACCTAGTAAAAAACGAATGCATGGTTCTAAACAATAAAGTCCTGAGTCGGTATATTTTGATCCTATCTCTTTTAGTTTAGATATGATTTCTTTCTGTTTAGATGATGATAAGTTACTATTCTCCTCGATATTAAATACTGGGGGGTTATTTTTGTTCGGATAATCTGATGATATTTGTACCTCTATTCTTAAGAATATATAATCATCTGGATTTTCTTCTGACCATGGGCCATTTAGTGTTATAATCAGTTCTCCAGTTGAAACAGATATCTTTTCAAAAACAAGTTTGGGAAACTTTTGTCCTATAGCGCTTACTTCTTCGCCAAGATTTTGTAACTTAGGCTCCTCAAATAAATCATCTGGCGAGTTTTGGTTATTCATTCTAATACCTGAAAGCCAATTAATATGATTAACATTGTTATTGTTCCTTAATCCCGACGTAGTCACAAAAGTTTCTTTGAACCTTCTGTAATTATCATCTTGGCACTTTAAAATATGCGTTGGTTCCTTATTATATGTAAAATATTCATAATTAGGGAATTTTTCTTCAAGCCTTTTATTTCTGTCATAATTAACCTTTTCATATACGGTATCTGGAATGGGCCATAACCGTAAATTACCATCATTGGACCATGTAACCAGTTGAAATTCACGGTCATCTATATTTGAATCATATGAATGTCTTGATCTCCATAAGAAATCAATCACCCTATCTGTATGGCCCTTAAATGTATATATAGGTTGGAACTTAGTAACTGTATTAGTGTTTTTTACAGGTTCAGACTCGTTATTAAGACTCATTAGAGAAACTGAATTATTCCCTCCAACCATTGGCATAACACAACAGCCATTACCAAATGGTAAATATCTGCCTCTCCAAATAGGAAAGTCTGTACTTATTGTTCGAATAGATTCCTTACAGTTCTTGGAGTAATCCCAAAATTTTACAGTACCATCATTGGAACTAGACATTATCTCAGATGATTTAAACCTATTAAAATCAATACTATTAACACTGCTTTTATGGCCTTCCAATTTAAATAGTGGCGATGAACCATTTCTTAAATCCCATATAAAAACGTTATTACCATGCGAGGATGCCAGTAGATTGGCATTCTTATGGTTCCATTTTACTTGAGATGCACTAGATTTCCACGAACTTGTTGAATAGAAAGGCCTTGAAGGACTTCTTAAATCCCAAGCATGCACATATGTATCAATGGAACAAGTAGCTATAATATCTGGGTATTGTGGATTGAAATTAATATCTGTAATTGCTCTTGCATGTCCATGTAATGTGTACTGAATTGCATCTGATGAAGATCTTAGTAGATTCCATATAATTGCCTTCTGGTTCGATGTGGAAACTACCCAATTCGGTTTTGCAGGGTGCGGGGACCATTGAACATCTGCTACTTGCCATGGTGTTGTATGATAAAGCCATCTTGGTGGTGAAAATGGATCATCTAAATCAATGATATACAAACCCTGTCGGCTAGCTAATACAACGTCCCTACCAGAGGGGTTTATTGAGATGGCGTTAAAGCCCCCATCTACTTTTAATGACAACGATTTCCCAAAACTAGAGGATGAATTTACGGCATCTCCAATAAAAGATGACATATTAAGATTTTAATGTTTCCTCAATGATTCGTGACTACCTGGATTCATATCAACTTAGCCTGATTTCAACAATTGAATATCACATTGGAGTATTCTTATTACCTTAAGTTTGGTCAGTCTTCGAATGGAATGTATATCGCGCTTTGCCAGTTGTTAAACGGTTTAATGTGTTAGTAAGAAAAAAAAGAACATGACAAGACAATGAATGATATCCACTGAAAAAATAAACCTATTGATACATCATAAAAACTTAATTCATTTGGTCTTCAACCAATTAACAGCTTACATTATTTGACAATTGGTAGGATCAAACGCAAGAAATGAAGAATTTTTCATATGAACATTATATGAATCTTCTGTTTCATTTAGAGTTTAGCGATGAAATAGTACCACCAGAAATTGCCAAACGAATTGTATCACATGCAATATCACCGGTAATTACTGTGACATCTACCCCGGTATTAGATATTCATATCAGTGAGACATATGGTATTGATTCACTTTATATGCTCTTTCGATTCTTTAGTGGCTGTGTATCAGATAGAGATCAAGCAAATGAGTTCAAACACGAGTCCAAAACAGAACCGTTAGAGACAAAATTAATGGTACCAGCACCTACCACAGCTAGAACAAGAGCTAGAAGTAGATCTAATAGTCTTTTCCAAAGGGACTCCACACAATCTCAATATGTAAGATTTACACGACCTTTAGCTGATCTCATTGGTAGCCAGAATGAAAATGATATGTTGTTCGACTACCATTCCTTAGAAATTTACTTAGAGAATTATCTGAAACTTATAGACAAATGCACAGATGATAAATATAGCCATACGTTATTGAAAAAGTCACTCTATCATAGTTTTTTCTCCCTAGCCATTTCATCAACAACTAATTTATCACCATATGAATCGTTTAATCACCCCGTGATATCTTTGATTGCATTAGATATCACAAGAGGTCAGTCATACGAAGATGCTAGGGATTTATTAGTTAATTTCAAAAACTTACATAGAAATATAGAACACTTTCCAGTATTTATAAATACAAATGACATGCTACCAGTATTCCTACTATGTTATGATAACGACGATCCAGAGCAACTAAATACTTGCAGCTCACTTGCAAGCAAATTAAAAAAACAATTATTTGTAGAAACAATTATTTTACCTTTATGGAAATCCAATTACACGACAACTGAGGCGAATGTCCAATTACACCAACCTGTAATGTCATCTTTAGAAGAGATGATCTACTTCATTCAAAGGGAAGAAAACACCTTTTTACCACTAGAATTAATAAATGAGATTTACGATATATTAGATAAACTAGTATACGATCTCTTAATCCCATTCATGCAGCGAAAGATATTATTTTGGGAGGAGACAATAATGCAGCCGAGAAGGTCATTGTTCCATGGATCAAGTTGGGTAAAAAAATTTATATCAAAGACAGGTGCTGGAGCTAATCAACAGCCAAATAGTATAATTAAAGACAGTGCTGGTAACGAATATTTTACATCCTCATCTACAGAATTTTTACTGAGAAAATTAGCAGATTGGTCAATAATGCTATCAGATTTTAAAATGGGTTATTCTACATATGACTCATTGAGTCGCGATTTAGAACAGTACCCAAAATACTTGGCATCCTGTCTCGAATGGGGAGCTGCATCTCTTTTGATGGGTGCAGTAAATATTATCACTGTTAAGGTGATCAAGAATGATATTGACCCACTTATAGAAAAAGCGTTAGATGCATATGATATTTGTGCAATGCGTGAATCAAAGGCAGATAAACAACAGGATCTGTTTGATTCAGAACCACAATTAGAACCAGTTCGTTCATATGAAACTCGTTGCATGATACTTTCTTCAGAATTATTTTTATCACTGAGTGATACTTGGACCTCCACCCCATATGCAATTACATACCTAGAAACAATGCTAAATGAATGTAAATTAGGCCCATGTTCACAAATAATGATATGGGAAAGACTAAGCAATTGTTATGCGTTAAGACTTGATCCAAGAATTAAACACAAAGTTGAAAGATATGAAAAACTACGTGAAAAACAGAAGAATGAAAAGAAATTAGGACAACCTAATGAAATAGATCATAATAGTAATGAAAATACCGTAAATCTTAACCAAACAAGTTCAGAAGGTTGCAATATTGTAGCCGAAGGTTTAACAAGAATGCGTAAAGCTGCATTTTTTAAACTAATAGCTGCCAAAAAGTGGGCAGAGCAAAAACAATGGCGACAGGTTGCATGGTGTTTAGATGACGTTGATGACATGTACATAAAATTAGATGTTGCTGAAAGAGATGATTTAATACTAAAACGACTTAGAAATCAATTACAAGAGATTGCAGAAAGCGGCTCCAAACTGGATGATGAAACCAATGAAGAATTGGTCAAAGAAAGTATAAATATTGTTTTAAAAGAAAAAAGTAATTGATTTTCAATAATAAAATAGTTACATATATAAATACGGTCAGCCTTATAGAATGCATTTAATTAGAGATTTTGGACATCAAAATATATTATTTTAATATTTAAAAATTTACATAAAAGACATAAAAGACATAAACGACATAAACACAAACATATATACAAGATATTATAATGTAATTAATTAGTATTAACTAAATTCATAATAAAATGTTTTCTTTCTTAAGAGTGAACTTTATTGGTCAAACTTTGAGAATTAATTTTCAACTTTATCAATAGCATCTCTGTATTCTCTTTGAGTATTAGCCATTTCCAAGAATATCTTATACTTGGCATCTAATAAAATACGATCTGGTTCACCATCAACTCTTGGCTTGACAACTGAGCCAGCGGAGGTCATATTTTCCATGACATCCCATAAGATTGCATTTCTTGCAGTATTTGGTTTAGTTTGTTCACCTTTCTTGGCTTGATCTTCATTATATAATTGACATGCAGTTGCACCTAATAGAGCAGTACCAAAGACAACAGCTGAATCAATATATCTTGGAATAACAACTGGAAGACCGGTTGCATCGGCCAAAAGTTCCATTAAGAACTTATTTCTACATTGACCACCAGACATGAAGATAGCAGAAATTTCATGACCTGATACGGTCATCTTTTCAATGATTTGTCTTGTTTGTTGGGCAATAAATTCACAAGCTGCCAAATAGACAATTGCTAAGTTTTCTATGGAGGTGTCCATAGATAGACCAATAACAGCTGCTCTCATGTTTGGATCAGCGATTGGGGATCTATTTCCGTGGTAATCACCATAGAAGAACATGTGCTTACCTAGAGCTAAGACAGAACGAGCATTTTCCTTGGTAACTAATTCATCCAACAAGAAATTTAAGTATTCGAACTTAGACATCTTCTTTTCAGCTGAAATTTTATTTAATTCTTCAAATGCTGGGTGAGTAGTAATAACATGGGATAATAGGGCACCTGTACAACTTTGACCACCTTCAGCACACCATAAACCTTCTATTAAAATGTCCCTGTATGGTCCCCAAACACCGTTAACAAAGACTGGGTCCTTTGATAAAGTGATGTGACAAGTAGAAGTACCTGCAACAGCTGCCAATCTACCTGTAGCCTTACTCAAGCCATCCATATCTTTAGAATTAGCATGGATATCAGTTAGACCATCACCAGTCTTTGCTGCGACGGTACCAATCCATCCAGAGTATGCATCAATAATACCAGAAGCAACAATACATTTTTCTGTTAGGCCTAATTCCTTGGCAGCTTCTGCACTTAATGGACCAACATATTCACCAGCACTTAAATAGTTTCTAGCTTTGACGTCAACAGCTCCACCAATTTTGGCGTAATTGTTTTCCACTAAGTCTTCTAAACCAATATCCTTTAAGAAGTCTCTTGACCAACCTTGAGTGGAACCTTCAACACCTAGAGGTAATAGACCTTGCTTACAGACTGTTGAACAGAATGATCTAGTTTCTTTTCCGGTAGCCTTAAAGGTTAAGAAGTCAGGTAAGTCGAAAAACTTACAAGAAGCAAAAGTATTCTTATCCATGTTATTTTTCAACCATTTGATCTTTGGCATTTCCATTTCAATGGACATTTGACCACCAACGTACTTCAAGCACTTGGCATTTGTCTTGTTAATTTCCTCAGTTTCTTCTACTGCACGGTGATCCATCCATAAGATAATGTTTTGGTCAGTATTACCAAAGTCAGGACCAGCTGCAATTGGAACATTTGATTTCTCATTTAGACAAACTAAGGAACATGTAGCATCGAAACCAATACCGTGAATCTTGGAGACATCGACCTTTGATTCGGCAATTACCTTCTTTACACAAATGCAGATGTGGTTCCATATTTCAACAGATGATTGGGTGATGAAATTTGGTCTTAATTCTTCCTTTGCAATTGGTTTTTCAGCAAGACTTAGAACGTTACCTTCGATATCGACGATACATGCTCTAGCTGAACCAGTACCGACATCGACACCAATATAGTAAGAATCCTTGCTTAATGACATTTTATATTATTTTTGATTGTTTGATTGTTTGAGTTAGTGACTATACGATTTGATCTATATAGTCTATACTTTGTTATATAATAGAAAATATTTATTAAACCAAGAATATAGAGCAAATCGAAACATAAATGACGAGAACAATGACCACCATCCTGCCTTTTTATATCCCAATTCCTTCCATACCTTCCTCTCAAAACAATCCGTTACACCGATTATTTAATACTCTTTCTCTTCTCTTATTGCCCCACTACAAATACCCCTCCTCGAGCAACTGCCACCCCTCCTTCTTGTTATTCCTCTCCGGTTACTAAAAAGCACAACCCGCATTTATTTCGGTCGCCAATGAACAAGGAGTAAACTGTGAAAAAAAAAAAATTTCTACGACGTTTTGTGGAATATCATACACGTAATACACTTAACATACGTTTCCTTCCATAGACAATATCGAGGAGTTCTGACATTTATCTAGGTATTTAAGTGATTTACTACTGGCAAAAATAGAACCTTGTTTCTGTGACGGTGTGGGGTAAAAACATTGTATTATTTTGCAACATCTAAAATACAACAAAACACAATAGATACTCTGACAAGAAATGGGGATATTTGCACAGGTCCAACGGAAGGTTATCGAGCGGGGCTTAATTCCCAAGGTTATGAAGCTGTTCCCCACGTTATCCAAATTATGCATCGTTATAAGTTTGGTAATGCTAGTTATACTACCGCTAGACGGACAGTATAGACGGACATATATTTCTGAAAATGCTTTGATGCCTTCACAAGCGTATAGTTATTTCAGGGAATCGGAATGGAATATATTGAGAGGATACCGTACACAAATCGAAACGTTTAATAACGTCGATAAGATTCTAACACCAGATGAAAGAAATGAAATCGTAGCGTCATGGTTAAAAGAGTTTGGTGTCAAGACAAGCATCCATAAGGATGAGATGGCTGGTGATACCCTGTATGGTGTCTGGCATGCCCCAAGAGGTGATGGTACCGAAGCTATTGTTATAGCAGTCCCTTGGTATAACGCTGACAACGAGTTTAATATCGGAGGTACGGCTTTGGGGATAACATTACTAAGATACTTTTCACGTTGGCCTATTTGGTCAAAAAATTTAATTATTGTATTTAGTGAAAATCCAAATGCAGCCTTGCGGTCTTGGGTAGAAGCATATCACACTTCATTAGATTTAACCGGTGGTTCACTTGAGGCTGCTGTTGTTTTGGATTACCCTGGTACAAACGATTTCTTTGATTATGTCGAGATGTACTACGAAGGTCTAAACGGTGAATTACCAAACTTGGATCTTGTTAATATCGCTGTTTCAATCACTGAACATGAAGGTATGAAAGTTTCATTAAACGGACTACCAAAGGGAGAGTTAGATGAACGTACTTTTTCGTCAAGATTAAAGACTTTGTTTTTAGGAATTAAGAATTCTGCTTTATCAGGTGTTAGAAAAGTTCATGGTAATGAAGCATTCAGCGGTTGGAGAATTCAATCTGTCACATTAAGAGCATGCGGTACCAAAGGTGGAATAGATATTACTACATTTGGCCGTATTTCAGAAGCCATGTTCAGATCGGTTAACAATTTACTAGAAAAGTTTCATCAGTCATTCTTCTTTTACCTATTGTTAGCACCAAGAAATTTTGTCTCTATCAGTAGTTATCTACCAAGCGCAGTTATAATATCTGTGGCATATGCTATTTCAGCACTGAATGCTCTGTTTAATAACGAAACTGGATCAACCTCTTTTTTTTCAAAGGATAGTTTAGTAGCCGGTTTAATATGGTCCATTGCTTTGCTACTATCTTTTGTAGTAGCACAACTATCTTTATACTTTCCACAGCCAAGTCTGCTACTTCTTTCCAGCATACTTATTTCATGTTTACCATTTTCAGGTAAAGCGTTGTCATATATCAAAGAACCTTTAACATACAGATTAAGAGTTATTGCTAATTTGTCCTTCAGCTTAGTATTGACTTCGTTACTCATGGTAAATTTTCCATTGGCATTTGGTATAGGTATATTGGCATATCCTATGACGTATGTTACAACTATCGTCAATGTGTCTCAACCATTGGAAAAGAAATTAAAGATCAAAAATTTCTTTTGCTTATTAATTTCAAATCCATTTATTTCCATTTTCGTATTCAGTAACTTGTTTGAATCTGAATTGAGAAATACTAATGTATTTTACAAATTAATTGAAGCGTGGAAGAAGTTGAGTTGTTGGACTTGGTTTGTTATATGCATTGGCTGGCTACCATCTTGGCTTTTAGCAGCTATTTCAACTGGAAAGGTGTATCCGTCCGCGACTACTGAATATGAGAAGAAATTACAATAATTTATATAGTACGAGAATGTATATATTTTCTAGACTTTATAATAAACAAACACTTAAAATAAAACCCCATCATTTTTACTTTGTTATGCCAATCTCAGACATTTCTAATAGTTAAACTGAGAAACATGAATTGGTGTGTCGCTCACCAAAATCAGATATTTTAGATGTATGCTAGTGATCTACAAGTATTTCGCGAACAATTGGCGAGTGCTGAAAAATTTTGAGAGGTCATCGCAAAATATAAGAGATTCGAACAAGTGCCAATGTAATTGATAATAGAGAAGCTCCATACTAAGATACATACCTATTTATATGGATACCCCAACGGAGTATACATATATTTAAGATATCTGTTTAAAAAAATAATTAGAGTGATAGATGGAGTACAGTTCAGGCTCAAAAAAATCAAGAGCAACTTTATTTGATGAAGAAAGCAACTCAGATTCAGATTCTAAACAACAACTATTTTATGCCGGACAAGATCAAGGAGAGACAAGGAATGAAGAAAGCAAAACTAAATATAGAAATAGTGATGAAGCAAATGGGGCTAATAGTGAAGATTTAATAAGTAATACAAACGAAGGAAACGCCAACAACGATGAATATGTGATCAAGCGAGCCGGACAGCCTTATATTTATCCGATGACCACTAAGGGTATATACAAAGTTCCAATTATGGGTGTGTCGTTTAAAAAATATGCGGGCCCTGATGTTAACATGGAGCTATTAAATAGTGGCGAACGTGAATTGTTAAAGTACCGCGCTACTTTGAATGGTCATTTAACAGAAGAGTACTACGAGTTAGTTAGAACGGGGAAACTAAGTGCACAGGCCATTTGTGATGTGGATCCAAGATATAATAAATATTCAGCTGATCGAAAATATATTTTTATGAAAAGAAGATACTATTTGGATATACAGGGGTTCATTCGTGATCACCTGAGAAAGGACAAGGTTGTATGTGAACCAATCTATGTATATGATATGATTATGAGTTGCCATTTAATGAATGATCATGGTATTGCTAAACATGTTTACTTAAGCTTGGCAGATTTTTATTCTAACATTACTAGAGATTTAACAATGAGAGCTCTACAGTTTTGTTCTGTATGCAACCCAGAAATGAAAATCGAAAGAATGGAGAAATACAGATGTAGAAATGTGTACAAACATTGTATGCCCTTGGAAAGAATTCACATTGAAATATTTGAACCATTTGAAGGCGAAAAAATTGAAGGCAAGTACTCACATATTTTATATGCAAGGGATTACCATTCACGATATATCTGGATGTATCCATTAAAGAGTACAAAATTTAAAAAATTAGTATCCGCAATAGGGAATTTACTCTTACAATTAATAAGACAACCGATCTATATTGAAACTAGCTCACTAGATTCACAGGATATGTTTGACCTCTGTGAGAAAGTAGCTATTAAATATCAATTAAAAATCGGGTTGGGTACAAGCAAACCAAACAAGTTCCATTCATCTGGAGTTAGACACATGAAAGATTTCTTGAGAAAACACAAGGAGGATTGTATAGCTGATTGGAATGAATGTTTGAAACATGGCCCTGTTTATATTAATAGAGTACATAATAACCGAGCGGAAGGTATCCCATGTGATTTATTGTGTAACGAGGTCCGTGATCTTGGTACGAAATTTAAGGAGAAGGTTGACCAAATTTTGGATGATTCAGGATCCAAGAGTGTTCTAAAAATGGGAGTTGGCCTAGTATATTTAGAAGTTAGTGACGAATCAAGAAAAGAAGCAGAACAAACAGAAAATGCAGGGTATTCTGATTCTGAAGAGGATGAAATGTTATTTGGTGATGATGATTGGAATTATCTCCCCAATGATGAAGAGGCAGAGACAATGGTAAACCAGTTATTAATAAACAAAGAAAATAGAAACACGGATGATAAGAAAACTGTGCCCGAAATGGCAACCACTAAGAAAATTCCTACCAAGGTTGAAAATACTAATGGTTATTATCAAAATAATATGATTAAACGACCATTAGAAGATTCACCAGAGCTCCCCCCTGCTAACAGCCCTCAAACGTTGGTCAAAGAAGATCCTTTACCACCTGGCTTTAAAAAAATTAAACAGGAATATATAGAAGAAGAGAATTTTTCTAGGGAGATATAAAATAGATGGATATAACACAATAATCAAATCTAGCAGGATAAAGAATCTGTAATATATGCGCATATAAAAATAAATTAATGATTGAATAAATAAATAAATAAATAAATAACTAACTATATAATTCATAGCAAAATCAAACATTCAGGAACGGTACTTATTGAAAAACTCATTATGGAAATCTTCCCATTGCTTAATCCATTCTGTTCCAGGGGCTAAGAATGTAGTTCTAAGGTGGTATGTACCCTTTTTTTGGCCAAATCCGGATCCTGGAACAGTACATATACCAGTGGCATCTAATAATGCGTGACAATAAAACTCGTCTGGTTCCATATCCTCTCTCTCCGCCTCTTCTAATGCCTTAACAGGCAATATCAAAGTTGGATACAGATACATTGCACCTTGTGGTTTTTGACATTTAATACCTTCTAACCGTTTAAATGTTTCGTAAAGTAAAAAGCTTCTCTGTCTTAAATTTTCATGAATTGTAGCCCTTTCGTTCTTATCCAATTCATACGATTCATCACCTTCCTTTGGAGGATTAACCATCAAATCCATTAATGACTGTCCCGTGACTACCGAACATATCGATAAAGAAGCCAATTTGAGTATCTCTTGTCTTACACAATCATTGAACCCAACCAGTTCCATATAACCACCTCTTTGGCCACATTCTCCTGAAACACCCTTTGATGTAGAATGCATAGAAGCTAACTGAACGTTGTCATATTTTCCTGGGTGCTCCCTTTGTAGGACTCTCAGGACTCTTTTCATGGAATGAAATTCATTTTCCTCAGTGAATATGTTATCCTGATACACTTCATCTGCTAGGACTACTATACCATACTTTGCAGCAATCTGTAAAATCTTGACGATCACATCCCATGATAATACTGCACCTGTTGGATTACCTGGGTTGATGATTACGATAACTGATGGTTTAACGCCTTTTGCGATAGCGCTAACCACAACTTCTTCAATTTCAGTGGCATTTGTAGACCAGCCAGATTCTTCATCTAGATAGTATGGTAGAGTTGTGGAATTATATAGTGTTAAAGATGCTGTGTATAGAGGGTATTGTGGTATTGGAATAAGGACACCACTTTCCGGGCCTTTACAAAGGATCGAAAGCAGATAGGTTGCCGCCTTTGTAGCACCGTCTGTAAGGAAGAGATCATCAGGAGATGAAGGCTCACCTTTATCTCTTTTTGTAATGAAGTCTGAAATTGATTTTCTAATACCATAGACACCTTGAGATGAGGAATATGCGCCAACAGAACCGCCAATTTGGTCTAATAGATTCGATGCCCTTTCCATAGCATCATTATTGAAGATCTTTGCTTTTACAAGAAGTTCTTTATTCCTGAGTAGTTCAGGATATTGTAAGATTGATACCACTTGTCTTGAAAACGTTAATGGTTTCTGTTCTAGTTGTTGTGGGTTACCAATATTTGCACTAATAATCTTGTCAAATGGTAAGGCGTTAGGATCTTGTGAAATTAGAGTTTCCAATCGTTCAGCTTTTGTTGGGATAGAGCCTCTGATGGCGTATTTTGCATTAATAACATGTTGGTTAAGATCAGATAATATTAATTTATCTGCTGGGGCGAAATCATGAATCGATTTACCAGTTAAGGTATTGCCCGATGAACTATTGGTGATATGGTTTGCTTGCTTCATGGTAAGTTAATTTAGTATAGTGTAATGGATGTATGATGATGTTCTATTTAATGTATTATAGTAATTGATTTATTTAATTGTTCAGTATACTTCTAAATTCAGGAAATGCTTTTATCGTGTGGCAAGGAGAATATCTCATGCACCCTTTTATATACATTTTTTTATCGTAGGAATATAATTTTTTTAATATGCTCATTGTTGGATCCTGATGGACCAAAGAGAAGGAGAGCCTTTAATATTGGAGTCAAAATAAAAGTAAATGACTGATTCAAGTCAAAAGTTACACAACATGGAAGAGATTATGAAGTACTTCAAGACTATGAAAACCAAACCAAACCAAACCAAGCCAAGAATAATGGTATTAAATACATAGCAAACGAATATATATGCTACAAGGTTGACTCATTTAAGAAAGAGAACTACACACAAATATATCTGATATCCTAGATCCATTGACAGGTCAGCTGATGAGAGATCTAAGGATGCATGCATTCTACATGAACATGAAAAGTGTGATTGTGTTTAAACTGAATCAAAGGTTGAAGCGTGTACAATTATGTAGTTGCCCGATACCATAATTAGTATCAATAGAAAGGGTTTCGATGGTAGAGTTGACGATGCATCCCTAATTCTTAATCAGCTCGACTCCGTTACTCACACTTTCCTTTACTTTCACTACCGTTGTTGCGTTACAGATGTGCCAACCTGAGCAAATAAATCTGGAGACTGGTCCAGTTTTTCCACTGTTTCAGGATTCCACCACAGCGCAGTGGAAAGACACAAGGACTGTGAAAAAAGACAGACAGATAAGGGAGACAGACACACAGTATGAGCATGAAGAAGTCAAAGCACGTTAGAATAAGTGATATTACTAGCGATACATATTATAGTTTTTTACCTGACATTATATATGTATATGTATATATATATACATATCCTAGTCAAATAACCCTTGCAATTCATCAGCATCCAAACCCTCACCGTTATATATTGGATCCATCTCTATCGGATCATCTTGGTCTTGCTCCTTTTCATTCTGAATATCGTCTTGCCATATCCTGTTTTGCAAATTGTGATCAACCATGCCAAGCTTATTCTTTTGATAGAATTCATCGTTATCACTGTCTCCACTACTATATATTTCGTTTAATGGTAACATTTGTATCTCTCGTTGGGAATGCATATTATTTTCTTGTTCTACCTCTGCGTTGGAAAGTAACCTATCGTGGTTAAACTCCTTTAATTTATTAATGTCCAGTTGATTCAGCTGAGTGTATCCGTCTGGAATATATGGTAATTCTTCTTGTTTAGTTGAAATAAATTCAATCTCTCTATCACTGGCATCATCATAGTTTTGATTTTGACTCTGGGTTTGACTTTGGATTAAATCAGTTAATCCATTCTTATTAAACAATCCACCAACCTCTGCCGTATTATCACTGTATCGACTTAATGCATCCTTCAATTTAAGTCCCAATTGATCGTTATCACTTCCACTATCTTCATCATTTGCTTCGTCATTATTATCCTTATTATCAACATTTCCATCTTTCAAAACTAAACTTTTCAATTTGGGTACAGGCCATTGTTGAGACTGCAAGATAGAACCATACTTTTTAAAATTAGCATGTGCTTGAGCGTGTGTATTAGCAATAGAATTAATACTACTGTTAGTTCTCCTTTTCGTACTATTCGCGTTAACAAG
The DNA here is from genome assembly GCA_030674245.1 of Jamesozyma piceae. Classification (NCBI taxonomy): domain Eukaryota; kingdom Fungi; phylum Ascomycota; class Saccharomycetes; order Saccharomycetales; family Saccharomycetaceae; genus Jamesozyma; species Jamesozyma piceae. Next base: position 121,616 of record JAJLYB010000012.1, read on the forward strand.
CAACTTTTTATTGTGTCCAACTATACCTGATACTGCGACACTACTATTATTATTGTTATCTTTCGATGCTAATGGAAGTCTACTCCCCACGAGTCTCTTGCTTCTATTTCTTTTGAGTTCTATATTCTTTGGTTTTAGGTTATTGACTTGCTGCTGTTGCTGAATAGGCGTCTCAGGATAGAACGCTAGTTGTGTTTCATTTTCTTTGTTTTCGTTATTGCTATTTTCCTGCATTGTCTAGTCAGTTATAGTTGCTATATATATATATATAGGTTTTATTTATATTTCTTCTCTAGGATCGATTATAGATAAGATATAAATATTTTTAATCTTAACTAATAATGTTCTATCATCAATGTATGTATGTATCAATCAATCGCTTGTTTTGTTTTGTTTGTAAAAGAATTTTGTTTCAATTTTCTGTTTTTTGTGCGCACCGCGTCGCAGGGAAGTACCTCCCATCTGCAAGATGTGGATAGCCAGGAACCATTCTTGTTTCCTACAAACTTATTTATAACAAAAGATAGCGATTAGGGTGTGAGAGAAAGGTATATATTGAATTGCCGTGGTTATTATAGATTAGTGGTGTAAGACTATAATTGTTGGTTTGAACCACGCTCAGTTGTGGTTCCAAACTTTGAACATAGTTGATAAATAGCCACATACAGCCCATTATCACTATCTACGAAAGTCTCAAACACTAACATTGCCTGAAATTTGTTGTTTCGCTCAACAAATTGAAAAATACAAAAATTGAAACTGAACAATTTCAAATATGAAGAAGAGAGACAGAGTCTGAGGGTCAAAACAATATAGTGTAACTGAATAAAGGAGTATCGAGTTGAATCATATCATACTGTATCGGATTAAATTGCAACTGACAGTGAATAAAAGAATATACAATTACCCATACATCGTGGAAAAAGCTTACAACCATGTCCCTCTTTTCAAAGTTCACCAACCAAATAGTCTTTAAAAGATCTCTATCCTCATTTGCATCAGTATCTCCACTAAGAAGTTCAGGATTACTACGATCCACACAGTTGAATAATACTACTCCTTTAGTATCTTCATCCCCAATTTTAAATTGCCTGCAGCAACAACAGCCATCTTTGCTTAATAACTCAATGGCCGCAGGTTTTATTTCTCAAAAAAGATGGAAGAGCAGAGGTAACACGTATCAACCAAGTACTCTAAAGAGAAAGAGAAAGTTTGGATTTCTGGCAAAGGCAAAATCAAAGTTAAAATCAAAGATATTGAAGGACAGAAAGGATAAAGGTAGATGGTATCTCACTCACTGATTTGCATTGTCTGTTATCAACCTCCCCTTTTATTATTTGGTAAATACAAAATCACTCTGTAAATACAAACATATTCATATACCTTTATCTTATTAATAAATATCATAATATTTTTCGAACTATATACAATGAAGTTTTTATTTATGTCAATATATTTATATACATAATATATTCTTATTGATATCTCATTTCCTTGGGAAAAAATGCTATTTTTTGCATCTAAGCAAAATCAATAACAATACCTGGACCATGTGAACTACTTAAGACAGTCTTACCTAGGATACTTGGCTTCTTTGTCTTTTGCGTACTTATCGAATTCTTAAAAGCTGCTCTAGCAGCAATAATGTTTTCTAAAATCTGCTTATCGCTAAATGATGTCTTTCCTACACCAATACTAATACATTTTGCACGTTCTCTAAATGGCATTGATCCAACATTTTGTTTAATCAATGTAACCAAATCATCAGATACTGTACCTTTCTTAGCATTAGGTAACACACCCTTTGGGCCTAGCACTCTTCCTAACTGACTCATCAAAGTACTAGATATATCAGATGTAGCAAACGCTTTATCGAAATCAACTTTAACTTCACCACTCTTAAGCTTTTCTACTAATTCCATACCACCAGAAACATGAATATCGTACAATTCCTTAACAGCATTTAACTTTTCAATATCGTTACTAAAGATAGCAATCTTACTCATCCTCAAAGGCATAGGAAACAAAACATTACCATACAATGGGGCAACACCCTTCTCACCAATGATAAGTGTTGTCAATGAGATGGTTTGTTGTGACATGGGTTGTCCAACTTCTGCAGCTCTTAGGTATCTTAAAGCATTAGGGACACTCATATATAGTGGATGTGTAGAGGCTGGCTTTCTTGCTTCTGTTTTACTCTTTAGAAATTTACGAAGTTCCCTCTTTTTCAATTGCTCTTTAGTTAGGGTCTTAGCTGGGGCGGTAGGAGTAGAGTTTATCGTTGAAACACTGTTTGAAGTTGTTGAACTAGATTCATCAGCCGCGTTTAAGATAATAGAAGTGGTAAATTTTCGAGAATATCTTAAGGAAGCCAATGGCAATGGTAATTTATATCTTATACTGTTCATCATCCTGAATCGTTGTCACTCTTTACTTCTTTGCTGTTGAAGATATTATATGGATTTCGATAGCAGTATTTAAATTTGTTTGGTTTAATTTTTCAATTTTTTTTGTTTAAACAATTCAAGGCGGCGGACAGATTGATGTGTGAGTGATAAAAAAAAATATGCATTTTGATTATTTATACATGTAAATCCCAGATCATTTGATCAGTACATAGAGTTTTCTCTTTCTATATATATTACACACGAGAAAGTAGGACAACTAATGTCTCTTCTTCTTACTTTTGACCTTATTTTCAAAATCAATCCATTTCGTTGGGACACCCAGTTTATTCAAATGATCAATTACTATTTGTCCATGTGGCCCTTGAACTTGAACCTCCGCAACCTTTGGTGATGACATGGTTTCACCAATTGTTGTGGACCCACTGCATAGTTTCCTTAGATCTGCTGCTAAATCGGTTGGCGTAATTTGGAAAATTTCAAAATTTGAGACTCTTGTAATAATCTTCCTTCCAATTTTCATTTCCGTAACTATTTTAATACGTGGCAATGTACCCTTAATAGGGTTTTTGAAGATCGGTGTATCAGTATCTTTAAACAATTGAAAATATTGATTGAAGTTGTATTTCAATATTGGATCAAGGATATCTGCTCGTGCAATAATTCGTGGGGAACCTTCGACCTTTTTCCTTTTATTGTTGACCATATTGTACAAAAGATCATCCATAATGATGTTTTTCTTATTTTTTTCATCAACCAAATTTTTCAATTTAATGTAAGTGTTAACTGAATCTCTAATCTCGATCGAAGTATAATATGGTTTGAGAGGTAAATTAATGTCAGTGATCAAAATTTTTGCCAAGTCGATTGGCTTATACAAACTTAATAATGTACTAGTCTCCTTTCGCGCAGAATCTGATTTTCCTGTTGCAGATAATGCAGTATTATTCCCTATTTTATAAGCAACAAAGTTTTTCAATTCAGGTTTATCCTTATTTAGACTGATGACGATTAAGTTATCACCTTTACCTTTCAATTTTAGGAACCCTTCTTTTTCGAAATGCTTTAGAAATTTAGCGGTTTTCTTCCAAGAAGTCTTTTTAATGTTAACATCATTATGGTCAATATCAGGTAAGTTACGCATAATATGGTTTGAGATAAAATTTGAGGCATTAATTGGTAATTCAACTTTATTATCAATCGCAACTGTATAATATAGAGCCCTAGTAATAAAGTGGTCGACGTCCTCTACACGTAATTTATCCAAAATATTAGCAACATCATCAACATCATCCACAGTAGTGTTATCTAAAACAGTAGTTTGGGCATCTTCCTCATTGTGATTTTCTTCTTGCAATATGTCTTCTTGCAGTGATTCTTCTTCGGTTTCCTCTCTCTTTTCGAGTCCATTATTCACCGTAATCGACTCTGGAACATCTAACTTAACCTTAAATACATCCATTAACCCATCTTCTAAATGGTGTACTACTTCCACGACGACCCCAGTTTCTCCATAGACCTTCTCATACTTGGATAGATCTAACTTGACTATACCGACCGCCATGACGACACCTGGCCTTGCATTACTAACAATCCCACAAATAGTGCCTACTTTTAACCTTGGATCAAAAGGCATAACGGTACCTGAGATCATCAAATTTGCACCATTGAGGATCTTATCTTCGATGACAAAGGGGTGTGTTTTTATCACTGGTATTTCGTCTGCCATGTACCAGCACGAATATACAGTAGGGTATAGTGTTGAGCGGTGCTTCTCCTTGAATAGGATCGGGATATTTATGTCATTGGTGTATATTGTTCCCGTTGCAGTGGTAGAAATGAAGTTCGTTTGTTTAATTTGGGAGATGGATGGAATGTCTGGTGCTAGTGAAGTGAGAAGTTTTTTCCTCTCCGAGTTTCTCAGGTTACTGAGTGCTTTAATACGTGGTTCCTTCTTGAACATGATTTAACTTGATCTTGAGGTTGTGTGAGTGAGTGTGGTCTTGAGAGAATGAGAGTAGCTGGATTTCTATAAGTATATATAATTTCATTAAGTAGTAATTTTTTTTTGTGTGTATTTACACTTTTGCGTGTGGCAGAGAAAATGCCTGCAATACAAGATATTGCGATGATGAATTAGTTGTAGTAGTATCATTTTGATAGAGAAGTAAGGAAACTGAATAGTAAAAGGTCAATTATTATGATTGAGAATCACAACAAAGATAATAAAAGATTACATGATGAATTCTATAAGCTAAAGAATCCAAAATTTTCATTGTATTTAACACGATACGAGAAGAATCTAGTGGTTAATAGGGAATCTGACTTAATGCCGATCTCTACCACGTTCATTCGAGATTTTAGCCAGGTTGTGCGATGCCATTGGGATAAGTTGACTGGAAAATACATATCCATCGTTTTTCAAGACGGATCTATACGAATTATTGATGTGTTTAATAACGGTAAACTGATTGCCTTTTTGAGGACAAAGAGTGTTGGGATAGATTGTTCGTATTGGGACCGAATTGAGGAGGTTAGAGATGACGATGGTATGAATTTTGATCATGACATTATTGGATCAATGAGTACCCTGATCAAATGGGTGAATGACTCGACCAAAGGTTCTACATTACAAATAATTGCAGAACCCTACAAGCCGACGAGTCACATATGGAGAACTATACCGGATAATTTGAGCGGTAATAGAATATTAGATGTGCATATCTTGCATCAGCTTCATAGTGGGAACTTAATACTGCTTCTCAACGGGGAGTATACGATAAATATTTGTTTACCTGGGAGTGCTATGGGCAAGAAAAGAGAGGCGGAAGGGAATGATGTTCGAATGGCATGTATGTTGCAGACAAGTAGTGGAGTCTATGATTGCTTCTATGAAGATGGTGATATGAGACGCGTGAATCTCATGAGAGTACTAACGAACAAGAACAATATTGATATGATAGAGAACATATTGATGTTAAGAGATTTGACGAGGTTATTAGAGTACCATATTGATTTTATCAAAAATCAGATTAATAAACCATATATTGGATTCCTAGAGAGGGTATGCAACGAGGCATATGGGTATGAGAAGTTGTATGCTGAGATGAGGATGCTACTACTAACTGGTGAGATACCTGATGATCTATCGGATTGGCTACATTATAGTATAGGAGAAAGAAACCTTGGAGAATGGAAAACATTGAATACCAATACGTTTAAGAATGTATGCAATGTAATAAACACTGTGTTTCTTCCAATTCTTGAAAGAATGATTATTCTTATAGAGAGATGCGAAGCGTTGATAATAGCATCACAGATTCAACAGGAGAATAAAACAACGATCACAGCAGTTAAACAAATTATTGAATTAGAGGAATTGAAAACATTGGTACAAAGTATTTTGAAGCTAAGCATACTAAGAAGTAAGAGTCTAACAGACATATCTTATAATAGTACGTCATTTTTTGATTGGTTAGAGGAGAAGATACACGAAGAACTCAACGATGGTGAGGATACAGAAGATGAAAAGAAAGCATACGAAAACAAATTTTTATACGATATGTATCCAATTGTGGCTGACCAATTGCTTGAAACGTTTAATATATTTTTCAAGCCCGACCACGAAACACACATAACAAGAGTATGCCTCTGCGATAAAAGTGAAGAAGTCGAAGCAATCAAGAGAGTCTCGGGTTATTTAGAAGTTGTAGATGCGAAATATATCAACCCAAGTCTTATAGATCAGATTGAGATAAGTAAGATCAATTCGATGTTCCGTGGACATTACTACCATGGACGAGACGTTAAGATTCTCGATATTGTAAAAGTATCAGGAACTTCCGAATGTTTGTTGTACTTGAGTAAAGTGTACGAAATCGATGGCAAATATTGCTACTATGTTGGTGTAATAGACGCCGAGAGTCTTGCCATCGACGTTGACAATTTCAATGAGTGCGAATTGTTTGTACAACAACAGGAAAACATCACGGCGGCAAGATTCACTACTCCTACCAAGCTACAGCCCGTGCAGGGTGATCCTATGTTGTACACTGTTGTTTTGCAATTGTCGTCCTCAGTGACAAGCGACGAACAGTTTCGTGCAGTACCGTTGACAGTATCATTTGAGACGGGCACCATTGCAACAGCACTATGTTAAGTCCGACTTGCCCGGCCATCCACTCCCCGCGCGTGTTGCAGACACAGAAAAACAAGGGGCGTTGTTGGCTTTTTTATTTGTTGGTAGACCCGGGGCCGGACCGGTTGATACTCAGAGAGTGCAGTAGAAAGACAGACATGCGGGTAACTGGCGCTTGCTGACAGACTTTGTCCCTTGCAACGAACAGCGGTTTTTGTATTGGACAAACGAGATTCCATTCCGCTGAGTTGGTTGGTCCGTTGATATCGTCTTTAAAAATTTGCGTTGTAGTTATATTATTGCATATATAACATATTCACAAGATCTATATTTCTCTATTATCCTCCTTTCTTACCTTATTTTACCGTTGTGTTTGTCTATGTGTTTTATACATCCTCAAAACAATATTATATTAATATTCCATAAACCAATTCACTACCATACTATATCAAACAAATAAACATGTTCGCTAGTAAAGCTATTTTAAGAACCACAAGAACCGCAGGTTTACCATCTAGAAGATTCCTATCCACAGGCGCTCAACACAATTCTTTCTTCGGTTCTGCATTAAAGCATAATCTAAGTGGTTTAGCCATATGTAGTGTCACCTTAGCTGTTGCTCTAGGATGGTGGGCTCCTTTCTACTGGAAGAACAAGAGCTACCAAAAGGAATTCCAAAAATAAACAACCATCCATGTAGCGGACTTGCCAATCAAAACAAAATAATTATTCAATTTAATGATTTAACAGAGAAATTTATATAATCATATTTCTATTTCTATATATATATTCATTAAAAAAACAAACAATCTATAATACATATTTATTTCAATTAGTACAAGCACAAAATAGTTTCATACTACATATATATATCTCATGATGTGTTGGGGCGAGCCTTTGGTCCCCAATTCTTGGTGGGGTTCTCTTGATACCTAACGATCTTTAACTTTCTCAACTTTTCAATCTTACCACTCTGCTCATTCTCTTCAAAGGATAATTTACTGACATCAAACAGAACATCTTTATTACTACCACTGCCGCTTGCATTATGTGGTGGTAACCAGTTTTCTATACTTGATAAGATCCTATACCCAGCAGTATTCTTATTCATCTTTTCTAACTTGTCTGCTTTGTTGTTACTACTATTACACTCATTCATAACATACCATATAGCTTCCCATGGTGCATTGGTCTTCAGTGATGATGCCTGTGCATGTGTCAAAGAACATTCATATCCTAATGATCCTAGACCAGCAACAACCTTCTTTATCGCTGGCACTTGTAATTTAATAATAGATGAGATGCTATTTGGGCTGAAATAAAATGGGGCTCCCTCCAGTTCGTTAGACGCAAGCGTAACCATTCCTTCAATTCTCTTTCTAGTACCGTACACATCATCCTTATCACCATGATCCTCACGGTTTATTCTCAACACCTCTTTCACAAATGCTTCATCATGTAATGACCCACCATACATAGGACCTGCAACATGATATGTCCCACCACAGAATTTACACTTCTTATCCACAGGAGGCCCCTGAGCAACACCAAACTTCACGAACTTCTTTCCATTCTTTCCATCACGTTCACTCACTCTACCTAAATACTGATTATGATATGATCCACATCCAGTACAATGATATGTAATCATTGTTTTAGACATCAACTGTTTCACTTCAATAGGGCTAGTTTTCACCTTGATAAACACCCTGACATAAAAATCAATACTTAGACAAAGTAATGGTTCTACAACTTTCTTATACTTAGCAGCACTCTGGCTCAATAGATTCAATACTAATCTTAACGCACTCTCATGTGTTGACTCATGAGAAACCATATTCACCCCACCATATAATGCAAAACACTTCTCAGGGTATCCGTTCCCTGCAAGCACTGAAAGATCAGTACAGGTAACTAGCATCAACCCATCTTCGTCAATGGTCTGCATAGCTGCGTCAACAAATGGTGTCACAGTACCATATGGGTCCAAATCAATCACATGATACTTGACATTCTCCGATTTGTTACGATACATTAGCACATTTGCATCATCTTGGTTAGCAGTAACTATATCAGCGACATCATTGTATTCAATGTTACGATTGATCGAATCTACAGCGGCAGGAAGTAGATCGTTAGCGACAATATTTTTAACGTGAGGAATCTCCTTGGCGTATCGGATAGCACGTAGCCCAGTAGCTGACAATGCCTCCAATATGTTGATGTATGGGTCGATTGTATCGGTTAGGATCATTGAAGAAGAAGAGGAAGAAGCCATATCTAGAGATGTACCATCTTCAAGTTTTCTACGTTTTGTGGAGACGGAGTCGCATGGTGTGGTTCTCTTCTTGTTGGTTTTATTTCTTTTAGTTTTCTTAAGATTACTGTGCTTTTGTTGACCGTATAGATTATCCCATGCTTTAATACAAGTCACACTCAGATCTCTATTAAATTGTTGTACTGGGTTATAGAAGACGGTTTCCTTTTTAGGGAACAGGATCTGTGCACTACCTTCTTTGACGATATTGTAATCTTCAATATTAATTTGTCTTGAAGGTCTGTTGATATTGGTGAACTTTGTTCTTATTTTGGCTATAGCTGCACGTAACATATTTAGTCGTAGTAATATATTCTAGATGGTTTACCAGGGATTGTGAAAATGAAACCATTTCACGATAAAAGACTTGGTCTTATTGAGATAGTACTTTTATTATCATATCATTAATTTTGTTTTTGCTCATCGGGAAAATGAAAAATTTTGTTCAACCTAGAGTATGTGCAGGGTAATATTGATACTCATCATTCATTATATAATTATATATATATATATTTTCTTGTATACACTGGTTAATAATCTTGACTTTATAGTACACAGAAGAATATATCAATCATTTGAGGTAAAGTAATCAAGATAATCAAAACCCAGGTTTTGGTCCGCTGGCTTTTGGGGAATGTCTTTGCTTGGATTCATTGCTAATATTTGTTTTGTAGTTTGGCATCTCAATTTTACGCGTAAAATTTCCACACGGTAAAAAGAAAGACAAATAACTTGAAAATTGGTTTGCTACAGGTTCAAGTTATACAAATAGAAAGGTTTACCGTTTCTATATTTATATATTTGCGTACAGAAGGATAATAGCAACTTCTGGAGTAGAAAAAGTTAATATCAGAAAAATAATATAATATACAAATATGCCACCAAAGGGTTGGAGAAAGGATGCACAAGGTAACTATCCTACCACCTCTTATATCAAAGAACAAGAAAATATAACAATTGAAGATTTATTGTTTCCAAAGAGTGTTATTGTAAATCTGGCTAGGGAGGTACAACAACAGTCAACTGATGGTGAAAGTGAGAAAAAGCTAATAATAAACAAGGATGCTGCACTGGCATTACAGCGTAGTGCGACAGTATTCGTAAATCATTTATTACTGTTTGCTAGGGAAATAGCTAATGATCAGGACAAGAAGAGTTGTAATGTTGATGATATTTATAGTGCCTTAGAACATATTGGGCATCCAGGTTTAAGGAATATCGTGACGAATAAATTAGATGATTATCAAAGAGCTGTAGAATTTCAAAAGCAACAAAAAGCAAACGGAAACAATCCGGCCACTACTACTCCTGGACCAGCAGAAGATAAAGCAAATGAAGTAGAAAATGAGAGTAAAGAAGACAAAACTGAAGTTACTAATAAGAAAGTAAAGATAGATGGTGACGAAGCCAGTGTAGCAGAGGACAAGGACATCGATATGTTAGATAACGAAACAGCAGCAGTTTAATAATATACCGTTATAGAGTTTATATAATCCATATAATGAACTAATAAAATTTGTGCATATGACACTATTATCAGAACAGACTTACATACATACATACAAACACCATCTGACCAATTAGAACAAAGTACAATACCGGGTAACTAACTTCACAAAAAACGCGAGCGGCTGTGTACCATTCCCCGATTTTCAAAACAAAATAAATGAAAACCCCCCGGAGTAAAGGGAAAATAGTGTGCATGGTGCCTGGGACTTGGTGCATGGGTAAAATGGTGTAACTGGAACAATGTCAACAGCTTAGTAAAAGGGTCAATAGAACGAAAGACAAGGAAGGAGACGAATATTCTTTACTTTAGGCAGGTGTATATCCTTTATTTCATTGCATATTTGAATGGATAGGACATTTATTAAATAAACAAACAAGTTTTTACTGGCATATATATCATTTAATCATTTAGATATCCGTTTTTACCTTCTTTTACTTTGTGTGCTAATTTTAACTTAATATTAGAATACTGTCAAGGGAATTTTATACGATTTTTCATAATTTGAACTATTTTGATTAAAGAAAAAGACACACACAGATATATACAGATACAAGTATAAACATATAAACTAGCAAGGTACCAAATATGACTGACACAAACACTGATGCTACCAATTTCAACATTCATACTGATTCAATAAGCAATACCAACAAAGAGAATGTTAATAATAATACCTACGATGAATCAACTCCTAGAGTGTTCAAAACACAACACGAGTATGAGAATCAAAACATAACCTTATTGCCACCAGCTACATCAAATAATAATAAAGAAAACAATTATGATTACCATGACCATACAAATGAAACACTTGAAAAAACCAAAACTATATCACCCACTACAACTAACACCAACACTAACACTAACACTACACAAGCATATTCTAATACAGTAAAACCATTCTATAGAAACCACCTAGGAGACTGGGTATTCGTGCAGACCATAGGTCAGGGATCCATGGGGAAAGTCAAGCTAGCTAAAAATAAACATACTAATCAGATTTGCGCAATCAAAATAGTTCCCAGAGCAGTAAAGGTGTTCTTGGCAAAACAACAAAACATCAGAAATCCCACTACAAAGAAAGAAATCAAGGATCGGGAAAGAAGATTGCAAAAGGAAATATCAAGAGACAAAAGAACAGTAAGGGAAGCAACTCTGGGACAAATCTTAAACCATCCAAATATCTGTAAATTATACGATCTTTTCACATTATCAAACCACTACTATCTAATGTTTGAATATGTCCAGGGTGGACAACTACTAGACTATATCATTCAGTTCGGTTTATTGAATGAATCAAAGGCTGTGCAATTCTCAAGGTCGATAGCAAGCGCATTAAAATATTTGCACCTAAACAACATCGTCCATAGAGATCTAAAAATTGAAAACATCATGATTGACTCTTCAGGAAATATAAAACTAATAGATTTCGGCCTATCCAATTTTTATTATGAGCAAAGTAACACACCGCATCTATTGAAAACTTTCTGCGGCTCACTATACTTTGCAGCTCCAGAATTGCTAAAAGCGATTCCTTACATTGGTCCGGAGGTTGATATTTGGTCGTTTGGTGTAGTGATATACGTCTTACTCTGCGGCAAAGTGCCATTTGACGACGATAATTCAAAACTGTTGCACGATAAGATTAAAAATGGAAGAATAGTCTATCCTGATCATGTTTCACCACTGGCTAAGGATTTACTAAGAAGAATACTAGTAGTTGATCCAGAAAGGAGAATCACTTTAAACAATATAATAAATCACAGGTGGATGCTAATACAAGATAATACAAACATATCATCAGAACCAGTGGAATCATTCCACCCATTAAGGGTTCCATTAATTCAACAAAATATTGATAAAGCAGTTTTAAAAGAAATGCTGCGTTTGGAATTAATTGCAGATATTGATCTCGCAGCAAGGCAATTGAATGAAATTATAAATGAAAGATCTTATATTTCATTATCAAAACAACATTGGAAAATACTTAACACAATTAACTCCAACCTATCAAAATATTCTAGTTTGCATTCGTTTGAATTCCCAACAGATGCCTACCATCCTTTAATATCACAATACCAACTTACAAGTGAAATGATAAAACGTAATGAACAGAAAAGAAAGAACCTAGCACATCTGTCGCAATCAACTTCAGCAATACCTAGTCATAAAAAATACAACAATACTACGAATAATAATTCAATTCAAGCGCAACATGAGCTATCTTATCTTGGAAGTTTACAGTCAAACGAGTCCACAAAAGTGGATGATGAACAAGATCCTCTTTCAAAACCAAATGGTTTGTTTAATAATACCACGACTTCAAAAGACCATCAGTCACAAGGTTTAATACCTGCAAGGTTAAGAAAGGCTTCAGAAGCTCATATTTCACCTACAAGGAAAAACCATTTTAATCCATCAGTTGATATTGACGAAAGTAAAAAAAATGAAAGAGTGGATAACAATGCTACCACTGAAAACAATAAAGAAAGAAATATGCGTAACTTATTTAGAAGGTTTTCAATAAATAATATTAAGAATCAACACCAAAAACAATCAAATACCACAGCAAACGCTACTTTGAGGCGCCAAGCACAATCAAAACATACAAGAGCTGTATCAGACCTAACAAACGAGAACGTTGAGATTCTAAAAAATACATCTTATTCTCAATACGAACCCAGAGCAATCATCGAAGAAGAGCACATTTCAGATCATGACACGATAATTAAATTTCCTCCAACGGCAAGGACTAAATCTGTGGGAAGTGAACGTAATCCTGAATTTTTAAAATACATGCAGAACCATACAAAGAATCAAAGAATGAACAATCAATTGAGTACAGAAGAACAGATTTTGGCAGAGGCAGGTACAGCTCCTCAAGATTCAATGCCATCCATTCAACATCCCCATACATCTCTACTCAAGGGATTTTTTTCAGTTCAAACAACTTCTTCAAAGCCATTACCAATAGTCAGACACAAGATAATCGAATCATTAAAAAAATTGGATATCCAATTTGAAGAGATAAAAGGTGGATTTACATGCCATGCAAAGAATCCCAAAGCTTCACTAAATTCAAATATTGCCATAGCGTCAGTAACGTCAGTAAATGACGATATACCTGGACAAACTAACAATATGATAATGAAACGGAAGTCGATCCACTCGCTAAATTCACAGAACAATACTCCAACCATATCCTCACAAATTCCAGTTAGGAAACCTAGTATTGTATCGACAATACCGTCAAATGTTATTGAAATAAGGGAATTAGATAACGAAAATGAAGAAGTTTTATTTGAAATTTACGTGGTGAGAGTAAAATTCCTTGGGTTAGTTGGTGTCCACTTTAGGAAGATTAAGGGTGATACATGGTTATACAAAGAAATCGCCTCTAAATTAATAAAACGGTTTGATTTGTGATTTGGTACAATCTATTGTAAAAGTTTCCACACAAAAGTCGATTCTTTAACATATTCTTTAAATATTGATAATCTCAGAACGGGAGCATAACAAACTATGGAATTTATTATATATATATATGTATATGTTTATCTGTTAATCTATAAATATTGATAATATTCTCTAAACGATCTCTTTTATTTTCTAAAAGAAGAAACCTCAAAGTCGCCTTTCTTCTTACATGAAAATTTGTAAAATATCTAACAAATGTCAGTTAATAGACAAAGTACTTATCTCTGGTCATACAAAAGTTTCTCTAATTGATTATTAGCATTAATAACACTTTTTATATCATCAACAATCGCCCCCAATAACAGGTATTTCGGTACTCTCTTACCATTTCCATCTATAGAATCTCTGAGCATACCAGTCAGTTCATCAAATGATTTTTTTGTATGCGTCCTTCTTATCTTTTCAATTTCAACATGCTTCCACTTTTTGACCGATTCAACATCAGTTAGGATATCAGATGGGATAGCTGAATCAGCAATGTTTATGTCAGGAAGTGATACGACTGGCGGAATATACTCATCCTGGGGAGTATTATGAATTGGTGAAATGAACTGGCTTTCTGGTTCCCCCTTAAGAGAATTATGCTGATTATGTTGGTTATGGTGGTGGTGGTGATGATGATGATATGGGTGTGACTCTTTTTGGTTCTGTGTATGCGTGTCTGGTGACGGGCTCGTTATTAGCGTATCCAAGAAATGTTCAATCGCATGAGATTCAAATGTGCTTAATAACCCATCCCGTATAGGCTCTGATGTTTTCTTTTGCATTGATATTTGTGGAGATGGAAAGTGTAGCTGCTGTTGCTGTTGCTGGTGGCCATTATGCTGAATAGTCTGGGAAGGTGGTGACGGAGAAGTAAATGGCACTGGTGCTGGCCGATTTATATGCTGTTGTAATATATGTGTATTCAATGGTTCAGGTGACCTGCCGCTATGAATATAATTAAAATGGTTTTGAGAATTGTTACCATTTTGCGGAGGTTGGTTGTCAGTACTATGCGCAGGAGAATTTCTGGTGAACTGCACCAAATTATCGACATCATTCATTTGCGGTAGTAATTGAATTTGATTTTGTGATGTAGTAGGTGTTTGAACATTTGAGATGCTATGCATTTGCGGCTCTGTATTTGTATATATCAAATGGGTTTCGTCGTTTTGATCCGTAGATCCTAAGAAATCTAACTGTTTATCTGCATCTTCAAAAGTACCAAACATTTGGTAAGCTGTTTCAAAATCGATTTCTGTATCAAGGTCATATAAATCATGTATTTCAATATTATTTATGTCAGTGGAATGCTGATTTTGACCGTGCATATGACTCTGAAGATTTTGACCTTTGCCGCGATGGGGTGAAATCGAATGACTAAGGTTATTATTATTATTATTCATACTATTATTAACGTGTATTCCATTATTCATAGCTAAGTTTGGTATTATAGTATTGTTTTATTTTGTCGCAATGTAATGTGTTTGCTTTTAGAGTATGGCAATTGAATATAACGTAAATAGGAGAAAATATTAGTGGATGGACTCGATTGTAATATAATAACGTCTCTCCTAATTCTTCTAAAGCTGTCCAGTAATATTATGTTGCTTAATTCACACTTTTCAATAAACAGAAGGAATACTATCTATATTGCAGATTGGATAATGAATTTCACTTGTGACTTGTTGATCCAGTTGAATATTCCGTGATGTTCTTATTAATTTTCACATGGTGACAAAAGATGCGAAATTCATGTTCGAGCGAAGAAATATTATGCTTATTAAGATCTCACTTGGGTGACAATGAGATGAAGTGGAATATGAAATATGGCTCATAAAGTAATCACAAACAGTACAGAATAAACAACAAAGACATACATTTTAGAATATAATGTCGGATAACCTCCCTATTTTCTAGATATTAGTTACTAATCTGAAATTCATTACCCCGGATTTTTAATTCATTCAATTTAGCATGTATTAAACAAGTGAGTACAACAATATCTAAACTTTCCGGTCTAAAAAGATATGTCGCAAGAGACGTCCCATAAATGAAATATAATATATATGTAGAACTGTTTGCAAGGTATAGCACAGCCAATTGAAGGATTTAATATAGATTAAAGTATATTAAATTTGTTTACCCGGATACAAAATGAAATTAATGTGAAACACATCTGTAATTTATAATTTAAATGCAAGATTTAAAACATATTTGGCGTTAATCTGTTGGGATATTGAAATCGTAACTGCATTTTGATATTATATTGATGAGATAAACAACGGTTTATAACTCATTATATAAAAAGAAAGTTCGATGTATAATGATTGATGGTCGGATTTTCCCGGTCTAATATATGCATAGGCTTTTGCTATATTCTCAAGCTTGGTGTCTTAAGCTAAACTCTGATAAGTTATACTAAAATACAAATGGATACTCTAGAAAAATCGCTAAAAGTATTGAATGATGGAAAATACGAATTTATAGTGCTACTAAGGGAAAAAGACCATTTCCCTACCGATACCGATGACTTATCTTCTATAACTGCTGTTGTAAGTACTATGTTTGAGTCTCTATTTCCATCACATATATGCAGCATAGTAAATAAATGCAACTCTAAAAAGGTTTCTCACAACTCCCAATTTACTGAACCTGTAGATAGTACTTTTAATACTATAAATTTACAAGTTGATAATATAAATAAACTCAACCATTACGTCTATGATGCTTGTAAATATTTGAAACAATTACCATGTAAGTCAATTGCGAAACTTTGGATCAAGCTAATCGAACCACGGAAAAAGGCAAAATATCCCTATATAAGAGGCGATTCGATGAAACCAAGTTGGTGGCCAACCGATGTAGAACATAAAGAGCCTGATCATCTACATAAGCCGGACAGACTGAAATTAATGTCTACAATAATACTGAAGGTCCTCCCACGTATGCACAACAGCGGGTTTATTAAGGATCTTGAACATTTAACACTCGCATTGACACTTTTCAAAGATGATGCTAAAAAGCAAGAGGTAATTAAAAATATATTCAAAATCTCTAGAGCACTTGAGTGCCAGGATAATAATGTTATATCTGTTATCGATATAAAGTCCATGCCAAAAAAACATAACCGAAGGAATACTCCATCGCAAAGGAGTGATAGAGTAACCCAAAACAGCGATTCCACCGATTTGAACGCCACATTACATATGTCAGGTTGTAATCCGAATACTTCTCTCCTGCATATCGAACCATCAGATACATCACATACGCTAAGAAATGACCCTCCTTTTGAATATAAATTGGATTCAAATACAAATGACTTTATACCTGCCACATCAACAACTTTGCTCGAACTTTTCCTTCAATCTGAATTGAATCTTTCATTTGAGGTGGATGATATAAGTATGAATAATATCTATAATAACAGCAATAGTTCTGGATCAAATATTTCTGAGAAGGACTTCGCATCATTTTCAGATTAAATTAGCCGATGCCTCTATAAATAAAAGCAGTCATTACATATCTATAAAAATGATTAGTCATATATTATTGATTATCTCCCACTCTTCCTTCAAACTTTTTGAATATATAACGATATTATCTAGTGTGATAAAAACCTCAGTAAATATGAATTGAAATATATTGGGTTATCCAAAAATAAATTGTGACCTGCATTAGGTACATCAAAATATTTTGAAACAGCCTTCTCATTCTTTGTAGTATTCAAATACGTATTCAAAACTTGACCAGCTTCTTTATTCATCCAATCATGCTCCCCATACATCAATAGCAGATCTTTTGCTTCTATTTGGTCCATCGAGTCTAGGATGGGGTCTTTTGCTAACAAATTTCTCGAGAATAAAGCAGTGAATATCCGCATAGCAATAGGGTCAATACCGCCTTTACTGTACAACAATTCAAAGACATACTCTTTGAATAACAAAGATGGTACCCTCTTGTACGATCTCAATATATAGTTCCAACATAGTTTTGCTCCCAGGGGACCAATCCAGCTAAATAATTTTAGCTGGTTTTTAAATAAATATTTAGGTATAAACCTTTTTCTTGAATAAAACTTCGTCATAGGATCCTGCAATTCTAAATCATATACGCTATCCTCTTCAAAATTGTTATTTATAGAAAAGATATTGCTTTCCATACCAATTGGAGATATTAATGCCAATTTCTCAACGGATTGGGGATACTTCTTAGTGTACAGAAAGGAAAGGTAACCACCAAATGAATGTCCTACAATATTTATTTTCTCGAGATTATTATCCTTTCTCCATTGTTCAATCTGATCGATATAATAATCTTGATATCCAGTTACTAATTTTGTCTTGTCCTTGTAGTCAATAGCATTCACAAGTTCAAACTTATCATTCTCAAGGAATTTAAAAAACAATGCATCATCTTTGGAAGGAGGTAAATCAAGTGGTGGGGCTTTAGATAATGCATTTGCAGGTAAATCAATTGCGTATAAATCATTGATATGGGATGAAAGTCCTTGAAAATTTCTAAAGAAAGACATTGAAGAAGATGCATAACCATGAACCAGCAAAGTTGGAACCTTAACGGCTACTGCTGCTGGGTTATTAAAATGCCATTGATTTATTCCATGAATGGTGGTAGTATTCTCTTTCGATCCTTGGGTAAGCACGATATTGTTCATTAGCTTACGCTGATATAATCTCAGTTGCGATTTTGTAAACTCTGAATCCTTTAGATGCGATAACCATAATTTTAGTGCTGACTTTGTAAGGTTATTACCCTGTTCTGATAATACTGGATTGAATGCCCTTCTCAATATTCGAATTGGCATTCTTGTATTATTTTGAGATGATCTTTTGGTAGCAATGGAAGATCTAGATATAATGTGCTTATAAAACATTATCTAGTTTTTGTTAATAATGATCTTGACCGACTTGTCATTGGATGGAATCTTTACGAAGTGAGTCTTTTATGATTTTTATATATCGATGAGATAAAAATCTCGAAAATTAGTCAGCTTTACTCCTTCTAGATCCTGTAAATATCCCATTATTTGTTGAATTTTTTGTCAGTATTCTTTATTTACTGAAATGTTGGATTTATACAATCATATACATTGCAATTAAAATAATTTGATAATACACAAATATATCTAAGGTTCATAGGTGCTACTAGTATCAAGTAATCAAGAATGCAATCATTTATAGAACAATACACCATGTTGGTATATTGTTATATATAAAGCATATATGGTACGTATAAGTAGTAAACATAAGATCAGTAATTCACACACCATTGAAAAGTACCCTCGAAGGGTTTCATCTTTAACAACATAAATATTGGTGATGAATTCATGATTCCCACCTGGTTATTTCGCATATTTTTAACTGTTAATCAACCAAAAACAATTTATTAGATAATAAAAAATGAAAAATGAAAAGTTGTTTATACAGTAAAGGTTTCTCAATAAATACACTAAGCTGAAGACACACATCCTATGATATGATCCTTAAGTTAATTGTTGTAACAATAATATCACAAGTACTTCTTCTTCTATTGTCTCCAAGATGCAAGACCAGGTGGCCCTTTTCCATTTACTATAAGAATATTTTTGTACCTCTTCTAAAAGATAATAATAGCTATCGCTGGAAGTTTCATTTAGTTCCAACGTTTTATTTATCACTTTATCTTTATATTTTGTACATGTACATTACAAGACTTCAACCAATGGTAAGTGTCCATTTGTATTTCGTTGAAAATTTTATTATAATACCATTCTTCTTGGTCTCCACCCTAGCGTTTGGTATCTTATCGATGATTATCAAACCTGAAACGACATTAAACTATAAGAAAGGCTCTTTAGATAAATACAAATTTGATGATATTATATACTATAAGAATACACCGTGTAGATCATGCCATGTACCGAAGCCTGCCAGATCAAAACATTGCAGTATTTGTAAAAATTGTATTCTGTTAGCAGACCATCATTGCATCTGGGCAAACAATTGCATTGGTAAAGGAAATTACATATACTTTTATGCGTTTCTAATCCTAAACACATTGGGTCTAACATATGCCTTCTTACGACTTATTTACCTTTCTTTTGTTATCCACATGAAATTACCTAAGACAACTTTAACATTTTGCATTTTATGTGGAGCCTTCGCTGTCCTATGTGGTGTTTTTACATATATCCAATTGGATTTAGTCAAAGAAGGTATGACAACGAATGAACAAGATAAATGGTTTACAATCCAAGAATTTATGAGGGATGGAAAACTTGTGAAATCAACCGAAACAAATAATTGGTATCTAGTTGATCCTACTGATAACCCCTCTAAACCAACTAGATTTTATAGTACAAATGCGTATGATCATACGTTGTACAAGTTGGATCAATACACAATCATCCGGAACCCTGATGATATAACAAACATATATGATAAAGGTTCATTCTGCGATAATTTTATTGAACTATGTAGTTAAGTAATCAAAACTTTAGACAAGGGTATGCGTATATATATAATTAAAGCATTCTATTATAAAATTACGGATATATACACCATATGAGCTCTACAGAGCATCACTTAGCTACTTTATTTCGAAACTTTAAATCATACCAATCAGGTATTTTGAAGTAGGGATCACTGATTTGTTTCCTATCAATCCTCAACACATCTGTATCATTAATAGTGTGCAGCCACGTTAATAACTTCTTATCTTTTGGCCAAAATCTTGGCTCTATAATAAATTTAATTTCTTGAAAAGTATTTCTTAAGCCCTCTAGTTCGTTATATAGTTGGGGACTTATATCGCCACATATTATTACATTTTGAGTTAGGTCCATATTCAAATCCACAGGTACAAAGTCAAGTGCGATTTTAATCAATTGGCGTAAGGGTAAATAATTAGTGTCAAAATAGTCATTTGGTTCATTAAGCGCTTCTCCTTCAATGAATGATTGGCATAGTCTAACGTCATTCTTGACAGACACCCCACGATTCTCTGTGAAATAGTTAGCACCTCTCTGGCTAACCTTTATGCAATTATCTAGCAGCTTTGAACAATAAATAGGTATTGCAACGGTGTGCTCCCACGTAATTTCTAGAAGCAGTGCAGTTACTTTCTGACTCATCATACAGTATAAGCTAGAGCTTAAAATAAAAGAAAGGCTTTTACACTCCAATTCTTTAAGAAATATCTCACAATAAATTATTTTATCCTCCATGGAACATAAAATATCCTCAATTAATATAACTTCTAGATCCTGGTATGGAATTGGTATTGGATTCTCATATTGACCTACTATCAAATCGTGAAGGTATGCTTTTTTCTTACTGGGTGTCAAACCTTTTATGTTTAATGGTATCGTTAATTTATATTTCGGCTCTCCTATTTTCTTTATATATAACTGATGAGAGTCAAAACGAACACATATAATTTCATTCATATTATATCATATTTTGCCCAAATATTGTTGGTTCAACTGTTTCTATGTTCTTACTACTATTGCTCTTTCAATTTTGCTAAGTAGTTTATTTTTTCTAACTTGTGAGACTTAAGAAGGGGGGGTATAAAAAAATCTGATTATAAAACTATCAAAAATAACTAAGTAATTATCTACCGAGAGATAAAAATCAAACACTAAAATTACAAGTAATATACACTAAAGAGTTCAACTATGGGAGCTATAATATCATTACCTATAACTATGGGAACCACATTTATGGCCTCTTGCCTTGGGGGTTGTTTTTCCAACTTAATCTCCAAAACCGTCTCATCCGTCGGTTCATTTTCGCTAGGGACAAGACTTATATATGCAGCATGGCTATTAATTAATTCCTTAGTTTCATGGATGTCTATGTCAGCAAATAAGTCTATCCTATGGCCGGGAAAGACATGTACAACGACTGGAGAATGTGGGTTCTTTACAGTTCATCGATTAAATTTTGCACTAGGGATGTTGCATTTGTTGTTGTGTTTTTCATTAATCGGTGTGAAATCTACCAAAGATAAGAGATCCGCATTACAGAATTCATGGTGGGCATTGAAGTTTATTGTTTATTTAATGTTTGTCGTGGTATCGTTTCTTATTCCTAATACATTTTTTATTTTCTTTTCCAAATGGGTATCAGTACCGAGTGGTGCTGTTTTTATTCTAGTTGGGCTAATTCTTCTTGTAGATTTTGCTCATGAATGGGCTGAGACATGTATATATCATGTTGAAGTTGAGGATGAGCATTCTTCATTTTGGAAAAAGTTTTTAGTTATTGGCACTGCTGGAATGTACACTGCCTCCATAGCGATGACGGTATTAATGTATATTGTATTCTGTAAACAACAATGTAACATGAATCAGACTGCAGTTACTGTTAATTTAATCCTATCAGCTATTACACTAGTATTATCGATACATCCAAAAATACAAGAAGCAAATCCAAGGTCAGGGTTGGCTCAAAGCAGTATGGTGTCTGTTTACTGTACCTATTTAACAATGAGTGCAATGGCATCCGAGCCTGATGATAAAATGTGCAATCCTCTTGTTAGGTCTAGTGGGACTCGTAATGCAAGTGTTGTACTAGGGTCTGTTTTTACCTTTATTGCTATTGTTTATACAACTACAAGAGCGGCTGCTAACAGCGCTTTTCAAGGAAGTAATACAAATGGAGAAATATACCTTGGAGATGATATCGAATACGAAGGGTTAGGTGGACAATCAAGAAACCAACTTCGTTACGAAGCTATTAAACAAGCAGTTGAAGAAGGTTCGTTACCAGAAAGTGCATTATATGATACTACATGGCTATCGGGGCCGTCCTTAAATAATTTAAGCCAAACACAGGACGAGAATAATGACGAATACATTGGTACTCAATATAACTATTCATTATTTCATATGATATTTTTCATTGCTACCCAATGGATTGCAATTTTATTAACAATAAATGTCGGTAAGGATGAAGTCGGTGATTTTATTCCAGTTGGGAGAACATATTTCTATTCTTGGGTCAAGATTATCAGTGCCTGGATCTGTTATGCATTGTATAATTGGACCTTAATTGCCCCCGCAATGATTGACGGATTTGGTGGAGAAAACTATTAATATGAATACATTAATTTAACTTAACGTTTCGGTATAGTTTTTTAGTACATTTATTGAGAAAAAAAGATATATAGATAGGATATTTTAGGGGATAATACCTTTATTTAATTAACAGGTTGTAATAATTATGTTTCAATATACCTTATCGTAAGGAGGTGTCACATATATTTGTGTACGGAATTAATTTTTAATTTCGGGCGAATTTTAGCCTTACCCTGGTAATGCCGGTAAATATCTTGTGTCGCAAAGTATTTTGTCTCATGAGTAAAGAAATGCTATTTTTGATGCTAATGACAGTTACATCTAATTAAAACTTGTTTTCGGTTCCTAAGTATTTTAGAGGCTTACTTTAAAGGGTAAACGTAAAGTAGAAATTATTGTGATAATGGTATTGACAGTAAGAAATATATTAGAAATTATCTCAAATGACAAAAAGTATTTAACCCATGTGAATAGAGAAAGTTTAAATGACAGTAACCAGAAAAATATAACATTTTTAACTATACCCAAGTTATCATTCACAGCTTTTAGATTGGCGTATGCCTCAGCACTTGAAATTTCCGCTTGCTCCAGAATTGAATTGCTTGGGGGCGTCCCTGGACAATGGTACACTGATCAAAGAAGTTATATAAGAAGTGCATTAATAAATGTGGGATCCAAGAGACAGCGGAAAAGAATAAAACAATTAACTCTATACGGATATAGATCAATTTATAATAAGCATTTTTGCAACATGCATAGGATATCTATGAACAGTACACTAAAGAGAAAAAAATCGAAAGGAGCTAGGCCAGGATTGGAAGAATATATAGAGAAGAGGAAACAAAAACGTATTTTTAAAAAGTCATCTTTCCCGATGGCTGATAGTTACAAGCAGGAAATTAATGAAGATCCTCAATTAGTTTCAGGTTCACAGACCCTACGGATAAGTTCTAAAAACCAAATTACAAGTTGTTTAGCTGATAAAAAGAATTCGGATATTACCAATGGTAAGTATAATATTAGAAATTTGGAATTCAGCTTGAACAGTCCAGAACTTGAACAAAATTATGCGAGTACAGGGAAATTTACTTGTTCTGAGACGTGTATAGTTGGAACTAAAAAAGTTAGGACATTGATTACTCGGGAATCTAATCAATATAATGAGAGGTTTCATAGAACTATTGATAGTATTATTAAAGAAGCATGTCGAGAGAAAATTAATCCAAAACACATTATAGGGGATATACACTTAGTGGATTCGTCGCGGAAAACAACAGGTTTCCAGAAACAATACTCTAGATTATCAACTAACTTTATAAACTACAACACGAAAGTTGCAAATTCTGCTAAAAGTTGCAATTTCCCAGTAAATATGAATATTCCAGCCAACGTCAAAAACACTTCTGTAAATATTAAGCTAAATGAAATTCATAATACAAATGAGTCAGATATTCTAAACTTGCTACACTCAAAACCAGAAACGTTCAATCTAGGATTAATGAAGAAATTAGAATGTACCGAAGTTAAAAAATCTTCCAATTTTCTAGGATATTTATCTTGCATGAAAAGCTCAAAAATGCCTTTATTAAAATCAAATTTACTTGATCTTTCGAATACAGAACAATCTATTGATAATCGTACTTTCCAAAAGGCTTCAAATGATATAGTTTTAATGGAGAAAATGTTAGTGTTAATTAAAACAGTTTTAAAGGGTAAAGAACCAATATCTGATTTTTCAGAATCCCATTCAATAGACACAAGAGTGCATGAACGGTGGAAGGAATACATTATGGTTGCGAGGTCAACTAATTTTACTAGTAAGCCCCTGTTTCTTCAATTTTACCGATCAAATAATATACCGGACGATATTGGAAATGAGGCCGACTTAAGGAATTTAATTCACAGTACTTCTTTAGACTTTTATCTTAACAAAGAATGTCTAGTTAGTTTTTACAGTACGTTGGACAAAACGATATGTATTCAAAGGCCTGATTGTCTAGTTGAAGAATCATTCACTAAGAACAGATCTTTATTTTCTGCACCCCTGAAACTATATATCCTTAGGTGTCAGACATTAAACTCATCATATCAATGGTATAGCATGCTTAAATATGCACTAGGAAAAAGTCAAACCCCAAGACGCCTATCAATTCAAATACCGCAGATAGGTATATCGGTAAACATAGCTTGCCACAATAACGCTATGAATTATTTAGCACGTTTGACAGAAAAGGAATCTGGGATATTAAAAATAGCTATTCTTGAAAAAGGTTACAAGGTTCTAGAAACTCCTTATATGAAATATATAAATGTTTGTATATCTGAAGAATTACGAAAAGCAGGATATGCTAAAGAAATAAAGAAATGGCAGAATAGTAATACTGTATTAGGGTTTGACTTAAGAAGATATGATAGAATAGAATGGTATAATAAAGATGAGACTGATATATTAATGAAATATAATTTACTCAAAAGCACCCACCTGTTGGAATATAGACCACTAGACCATTACCCTAGATATGCTTTTACTTCAAAAGGTATGAAACTCACCGAACCATTACCTTTTGAGGGCTTCCTTATGGTATTTTCTTATACATACACAGAAAAAAATAGCTTGCTTCGCAAATTATCAATCACACCTTCATATTTTTTTAGTGTTGACAATCTTTTATTTAGTACGAGCACGTATAAGGCAACACCGCCCCTGCCTATTGATGTTGAAGTTGATGAATCTGGTTATCCTATAGATATTGATTCTTCTGAGAGAATAACATCTCAATTCCCAGATTTGTACACACATAATCCATATCCACTAGATACCAAGAACCAAATAGAGTGGCTCGGAATTGATTTCAATATATCTGAATTTGAGACTAGAGACTTGTATGCTTTTAAATGTTTCAACAGAAGGGTGTCACAAATTTTAAAAGCAGAAAACATGCTAGATTTGCAAAAAGTGAAAAGAATATACCAAGGAAATATTCAAGATCAAAAATTTAATGAAATAGAATATAAGTTTTTACAAAGTGCAAATATCGAATTTTGGAAAAGGGGTACTGAGTTAGAGGAGATTGCTAGTTCTATTATATTTATAGAAACTATTAACGATTCATTTCTGAAACTTTTTGCACCAAACTCACGTGTAGCTAAAGAATGGGTAGAAAAATTACAAATTTTGAATGTATATTGGAA
This sequence comes from Jamesozyma piceae, assembly GCA_030674245.1. NCBI lineage: Eukaryota > Fungi > Ascomycota > Saccharomycetes > Saccharomycetales > Saccharomycetaceae > Jamesozyma > Jamesozyma piceae. Next base: position 147,722 of record JAJLYB010000012.1, read on the forward strand.
ACAAAGAAAGAAGAACGATATACGCTCAATGTGGGAAATCAAATTAAAAAATTTAAGAAACCTTAAAATTTCAGAAGTTGAAGAATCCAATATTAATGAAAGCACCCCAAAATGGATAACAGATAGAGGAATAGCAAATAATAATATCTTTAATATTAGCGGGTTATCGCTCCTGAAACCAATCATTTTAAAAGGAACATTATTCCAAAAACCAAGAAAGCATTCTGTTTTCTCAAAATATTATGTCCTCTTGATCCCAGGATTCATGATGCTATTTAGTTATAGGACTAGATTAACTAATTGGCCTACAAAAGATAATTTGGGCTACAAACGGTATAGTATTATACCTTTAAATGAATGCTACCTATATTCAGGATCCTTAACTGGGTTAGATTTGCTAAGAAGAGATCACACATTTGATGAATTAAATCCAGGAAGTCATACCCTTCCGAGGGTTTATGGTGATGGATGGAGGTCTACTGAAGATGAATCTTCAAGGTGTTTTACAGTCTGGTTTAGAAAGACAACCGGTACCTTGCATTATTCAAAGAGGATGAAGAAGAACTGTAAAGGTGAAACATATGCTTTCAATAAATTTGATTTATATGCTCCGGGTGAAAATAATAGACATGATAAAGTTTCAAAATCGAAAGATGTACACATTGCAACAGAATCTGGAAATAAAGTTGCTAAGACAGGCAAGCGAATAATCTTCATGGCAAGATCACGGCAAGAACGTGATATGTGGGTGATTTCTCTATATAACGAATTAGAACGATTGAAAAGAAATTTCTGAATAAATTTATTCTCTCAAAAATTAGATATACATTTAAGAAATTTAAATTTTTATGAATTTCGATTATCGATTATAAATAATTATATAGAGAATGGTTATCTATTGTAGGAGTGCTCTTCTCCTCTAGTATATCTGTATCCCCATTTGATTGAAACTCTTCAATGAACTTATCTATATCATTCAATAAAGGATCACATTCTGGCTTACCTGCTTGTTCAACTGTCTCCATCGCTGGCTCAAATATGGTATTTATATGAATTTCTGACAGTTCGCTGTTATTTTCAATCGAGACTTCAGAAGATAAATCCAATGATAAAGCCCCTATTATTTTATTCGCATCACTATCTATGTATGTACCAGTTTTTGTACTATCATCGATTGGTGTAGAAATATTAAGGGTTGTCATAGATCTAGTATCTGACATTGAAATCGAATCATCACTATTGTCAATGTTCTGCGTAGTTGTGTAATCATCATCGTCAAAATTAAGACTAAAGCTATAGCACAGCGTTTCCAATAATGTGCCCCAAGAATCGATTTCTATTAACTCATTTATTCTGTCACTGTAATCAACATTTAGATATCCAATTTTCACTTTGAGTTCGTTAGGTCTGCGTCTTCCTACACTTTTGAAAATTGCATAATCACAAAAAAGACTTGATTTAGATTCCTCCATGTTAGTATTTGAAATAATGGCAATACCAATATTCTCAGTAATCTCATCGGGATAAAAGATATCTCTTAATATATTCGGGTGAAATTTCTCTTGGTGCAACCCTCTAGAAAGATTTTTAAGGGATGAAATATCTTTTATTACCTCAATAACCTTGCCTTGCCTTAAAATATACCTGTCATTGTCAAGTATGCAAATATTCAAAGAAGAAAATTTGATAGTAAGAGCAATTAAAGTATTGTTTATAATATTAATATCTTCATCATTCTTTAGTTTTTCCATATCTAACTGCAAAACTATCAAAAACTTGTCTGGCTTTTCACGTTTTAATGAAAGGATAGAACTAACGGATGTCATCATAGTCGTGATAGTGTCCGTTATACATTGTCCCTTCGTTTCTGGAGGTAATGTAAACCCTCTTCTAATAATAATGCTATTATTATTATTTGTCATACTTGAAATTTCAATTACTTTATTTGGATTAATTAAACTTGTAAAGGTACCGTTATCATTAGAATTGCTAGCCATTCTTTTAATAATAGGTGGTAAAGGCAATGTGGAGGTAAAATTGGCTTCGTTGAGCAATAGTTCAGGGTTGAGTAAAGCAGTAATCCATTTTTGGATAATTTTACTTGCGTCTGTATTCAGAGTCTCTGTAAGGTAGACTGTTTGTCTGTTATTACCTTCCTTTCCGTACACTATCGAACACTTCAAAACTGAAGAATTGACAGTGTCCACAATAATCTCACCTATTGGTGATAGAATATCTAATTTTGTAAAATTTACTTCAAACATTAAATCATCATTCCAAAGTTTTCCTTCTTCTTTCACATGGGCTATAAGAAAAGCATTGCTAAACAAGAAACACCAGCATTCGGTATATATTAAACCATCTATTGAGATCATTAGTCTATCAACCAATCTCAATAACCCGTAAGTTGAATCTAAATCATTTTTATTTATTTTACCTTTAAATTTATTTATTAAAACTTCTATAACATATGATCTTAATAAGGGAACACGAACATTATTGGCAGAAAGATGAGAATTTGGATCAGTTCGACTTTCTTGATTACTTGTTTCCCTTAAAACTTGGTTACTAATCGATTCTCTAATCGAGTCAGATAAAAATTTTGAATGCCTTTTTTTGGTAGTGCTCTTTTTTGCTAACATAAACGTTGAAAATTCTGTTCTGGTTTTAGGTAATAAAGCCTGTGATCTATTGGTAGGGGCATCATCTAATGGGAATGGAGAAGCCATATATCCAAAGTTAGATGTGGATTTAAGTAGAGATTGTGTCTCGATTTGCTGAATTGGAGAAAATCGTGGTTGAACTACAGATATCTGGGCAAAAGTATCCTGATAAGGCATTGACTGTATTGGTGATTGGGTAGGTTTATTTATTAAAACATCAGAAATTAGTTTGTCCTTCAGTTCATTACATTTAGGAATACACTTCGAATCCTTTCCCCTTTGTTCCATGCATTTATTACACACTGGGAACATGGCATGTAAATCTGTTGCACTCAGTTCAGTACCAAAAGAAACAAACAAACACTCTTGGTGGCATAAATGTTCACATTCTAATTCTATAATTCGTTCACCATTACTCCTGTTCGATATCGGTTCCTCGCATAACGTGCAAGAATCGTTTAAGAAGGATTTCTTTGTAGATGTTAGTGACTTGGGGTATCCAAATGGAATAACCCTAGGCGGCGAGATTTCTAAGTTACCCTCATTACTAGGTACACTATTTACTGTGCTCGAAGAGATGTTCCTAATATTTTGATTGTAAAGTATTGAATTCGGACGAGGTAATGATGATGTTCTAGAAGGGTGATTTTGTAAACCTAAAGACAATGAAGTCGTAGTACCAGTAGACTCATAATAGAAGGCTGAAGTTGAACGTATAGTAGGGGAATTTGAAAATTGTGAAGGTGAAACATATTTCTTTTTCTTTCCACTATTTCTTTGAAACTTAGAAAACTTATCGGTCCACTTTTTGGAAGGAGTATGTTGTTTATTCTGCGATGGAGATGGAGTCTTACTGGATCTGAAAGAAGATGAAGTGTTTTGAGGAGTTCCAATACTATTCAATTGATATATAATATTATCAGTTGGTGTTTGTACCATTTTTGGGCTTCCACACTTTTGATTATTATGATATTATGTTGATGATACAGAGTTTAGTTCATATATCTGAGATTTTAAGTGTTCAGATATTAGATATTATTTAGGAATAATTAATATGTTACCACTGTTAGCATATGTAAAAAGACAATATTTTCCGTAGATGCGCTGCATCACTAAAATTATTATTACTCTAGACAAAATTTTGATGTAAAAATTTACACGCTAAGAAAATTAATAACAATTTTTATGTAAATAAACCCTACAACTTCTAAGAATATAGTCAAATATTTTTACAATGCTCCAGTGACGAGTTTCTAATGAAGTAGTTTAATAATTTGTCTTACTTCGAAGATTTTAACACTTTCGGGTATGGGTGGCTGCATTAATTGTATTTATTATATCGCATTTCCGGTTCAAAGTGTTAGTGTTTATGAATAACTATACCTATTATTTATCAAATATCAAAATTTAGTTTAACATATATGTTTAAATATGTTTACCCAGTGAATATTGATCCCTGTATCAATAAAATAGACGAGGACATACTGTATTATTTGTCTGGACAGTATATTGAGGCTGTTTAACCCTAATTGTTGTAATATCATACAAAATATATTATTAAGGTACCAATATTCTATTGGTTAGTATTAAAATATGATTTTATAGGCGTTGTAACTATTGTTTGTGCAACTCTCAACGAAGCAACAAACTGGTTAAATGTATATCGTTTTTAGCGATAAGTAATTCTCTGGGATCTATGCGCCTATAAAGCAGATCACTACTAAGTAAATGTAACGTTATAATTTAAAAGAATATATATATTATCATGATATTGTGGATCTCCATAAGCATATATGTCTACATCAATACGTATATTCGCCTTTGTATTTCGCGTAATACTAATTTATAGTCCTAATTAGAAGTCATAACGCCATTCTTATTATGCTAGATTCGCAGGCTTATTAATTTAGACTTCTGTAAAATACTACTTATGTAGGGGGTTATACCAATATTATATATTAACATACCTCCCATAGTAATTTTCTTTCTTAGTAACTAATACAATAGATTCTTGTTTTGACTAAAGGAACCTTCTCGACAACGTTTAAAACGACAACATTTTTGCATAAAAATTTGTTCGAAGAGTGAAAAAAAAATTTAAAAAATTGCGATGAGCTTGATTCTTGTACAAGAGAATGATTTTATTATCACTATAATTAACCTTCAAGCATTTCAGTCTTAAAAGCAAAAGGAATACAGTAGACCAGTAATATAGATTCAGTATGGCATTAGCAATTTCTCATGAAGATACTCAGATCTTATTAAAAGATAAGAACGTTTTACAAGAATCTGTCGTGGACAAATATAGAACCGCAGGTCAAATTTCTCAAACAGCTTTAAAATACGTTATTAGCTTGATTAATGACATTTACCATTATAAAACTATTGAAAATCCATTAACAATTTCAGAATTATGTTTGCTTACTGATTCTTTTATTTTAACTCGTCTAGAGCAATATTACAAAAACAAAGTCAACGAAAGAGGTATTGCTATTCCAACCAGTATTGATGTTGATCAAGTTTCCAACGGTTGGTCTCCAGAAATTGATGATATGAGGAACTTACAAAACTGGAATAAAGATGCTGCTTCTCCAGAGGATCCTTTTGGTTCTTCTATTACTGGTTTCTTGAAAGCTGGTGATGTCGTAAAGATCACACTTGGTGTTCATATTGATGGTTACACTTCTGAAGTTTCTCATACTATGGTTATTTATCCAGTTGCAGTCAACGAGGCTGGTGTTTCAGCCCCGACTGGCCCATTATTAGGCGGTAAAGCTGATGCTATCGCTGCTACTCATATAGCTATGGAAACGGTTACTGCGTTATTGAGTTGTGCACTAACTCCGGAAAAATTACCTGCTTCTTTAGGCAACTCTGTCAATGGTCAATTAATTAGATCCATTGTTGATACTATTGTTCGTTCTTATAATTGTGCTGTTGTCCCAGGTTCTCGTATCCGTAGAATTAGAAGATTTTTAGCTGGCCAAAACGAAGGTATTGTTGCTGAAAGGGAATATAAAGGTGTTATTTGGACAGAATCCCACCAAGAAGCTCAATTATTAAGTAGCACTGAGGTCAAAGATTTAACTGTTGTCAAAAGTACAACTGCTCCAGTTATGTCAGCCGTTCCAATTGATGATTTTACTGTTAAAGCAGGTGAAGTTTATTTAGTTGATCTAAAGGTGTGTTCTTTAGAACAATGTTCTAAGAAAGGTTTAGTAACTTTACAAACTATTGATTCATTTAGTGGTAAGTCACATAAAAAGAATCAATTAATTGCAAGATCAGGTATATTTGTCAGAGATTTTGCTCAAACTCACATCTTAAAGTTAAAAACCTCTAGACAATTATTAAGCAAAATTGACAAGAATGGTGTTTATCCATTTAAATTATCTCATCTTTCTGACAACTTCCCAATAACTTCAGGTGAAAATTTTGATGAAGAATTAACAGCTGTAAAACAAGATCTAAAATCCTTTAGACTTGGTATGAGTGAAATTTCCAACAACTATCTGTGTGTTGAAAACCCAATACAGGTTTGTAAATGGATTCCATGGGATCATATATTAAAATCGAATAATCAAAATGGTAACTTAAGTTTTGATGCTACTGCTACTCTAACCCTGCCAGGACATGAAGTTCCATTACCAAAATTAGGTGTTTCTGCATTGAAATTAAAAGCTTTGATGAGATCTACTAATGAAGCATTGGAGTTGCCAGTCGTCAGAGAATGTAATACTGTTGTTTTATGTGATAGTGATGTCAGTTCAGGTGATAGACCAGAGTTACTTAGATTGACCGGTGGATCAAAAACTTGTCAACCAAGTTGGGTTTATTCGAAGCATGAGTTGAACCCTGAAGATTCTACTGTACAAGGCATAGTTCAATTATCTTCATTGGTTAAAGATAAGAGATTTGGTTTGTCTATTAGAGAAACTCAGCCAATGAAGAAAATTGTACCATCTTCTGTTGAAAACGATGGTATGCAATTGTAAAAAAATTACTTAAATCGTATCTCCTCCTCTTCCAGGAAGCCTTTTTATAATAAAAATTATATTTCTATGTAAATTAGTATATTAAAAATAAATAAAAATCGACTACAACATCATCAAATAATTTCAAAGTATATCATATTATACAACTTCATCATCATCATCAAACTCGTCCTCACCTATAGATAAGCCAGGACCTGGAATCTTGAAATTATCTGGCTCATCAATAGTTGGAACAAAATGGAAAATGGCATATCCAATCCCTAAAATTATTAATAACAGGGATACAATGATTTTAAATGGACCTCCATGTAATAGAAACACACCTAGTGTGATATACAATAACCCCCTGCCAATGAAACTGAAATAGAAAGATGCATATTTATAAACGCCTAGTGGTATTTTAAATTCCAAATATACAATCAGGATCGATAAGACTAAAGCATCGAAACCTAGAAGAAAGACACTGAAATCTGTAAAGATATACGAAAATTGAGAAAGGGCAGATAATATAGCGAGGGAGCCAATAATCAAATTTGTAATTTTGAAGGCTTGTGGTGAAATAGCAGACATTATATGTATATCAATTGTTTTATGGTGCTTTGTGACACAAGTGTTAGGAAAGAATAGTTATTCTATGTGAGTTTGTTAGAACAGAATAATTATTTCATATGAATATGTCTGTATATATAAAGTTTTCGGTGGGCTGTATTGTATGATCTGTTGTTTTGTTTTTTTGAACTTAATGGCGCCCCTGTCAATTTGGATCTCACCCACTTCCTTCCTCCCCCTTGGAATGAAGTGGTATCGTTTTTAGAGTTCTAACAAAGTTCCTTCCGATAGAAAATATCAGATGAAAGTAAATCTAATCGAATATTGCTAATCATTATGGATCTTACATAAGTAAAGAAATGTCAGGCAATCATGTTTTTATCATTAATTTTGGTTTACAATAATATATAAATATAATATATATTTATAAAGATAAGTTTTCCTCCTAATCTCAATAGGAAAACGGAATACAATAAATACAAAGAAATTGTAATAATTTGTAACAAAATATCTCCATAAGAATCAGTTATAAGCATTTCGATTTCCCTATTATAAATATATTGAATACCTTTCTATCTTATCAGTAGTGATATACATAGATATTTTCTAACTTGGTAGCAATGTAGTTAGGCAGCAATAGTCAACGATAAAATAGTAAAAATATTAAAAATAATAACAAATAAAATAAAATAAAATAAAATAAAATTTCTTACACTATATATATATAACTCATAAACACCACGCCACTGCACCAGATGCATGCACGTATTAAAAAAATACTATTATTTCTCTGGAGCAACTTCATCAGCGGCACTTGCCTTCTGTTCATGAGCTTCCTGTTGTTCATCTTGAGCTAATTGGGCACCTTCAGACATGTCAGAAGTCCATAAAGTCAAGTTATCTCTTAATAATTGCATGATTAAAGTACTATCCTTGTATGATTCCTCGGATAGAGTATCTAATTCGGCAATGGCATCGTCGAAAGCTTGCTTGGCTAAGTGACAGGCTTTGTCTGGGGAGTTTTGAATTTCGTAGTAGAAAACGGAGAAGTTCAATGCTAAACCTAGACGGATTGGGTGGGTTGGAGGAAGTTCAGTAGTAGCAATTTCAGATGCAGTCTTGTAGGCTTCTAAAGAAGCATCGGTTGCCTTATCTCTGGCGTCACCACTGGAGAATTCAGCCAAGTAACGGTGGTAATCACCCTTCATTTTATAGTAGAATACTTTAGATTCACCTGTAGTAGATGATGGAATCAAATGGGAATCTAAAACGGATAAGATATCATCAGATATTTTAGTTAGTTCTGTTTCGATCTTTGAACGGTATTTTCTGATCAATTCGACTTGGTGGTCTGAGTTTTCTTTAGTTTCTTCCTTTTGTTCAATAGAAGAAACGATTCTCCAAGAAGCACGACGAGCACCAATAACGTTTTTATAAGCGACAGAAAGTAAGTTACGTTCTTCGACAGATAATTCTTGGCCAGAAGAAGCGACGGTCTTCATGTTTTCAACCATTTCCTCATAACGTTCAGCTTGTTCGGCTAGTTTGGCTAAATATACGGAATCTTCACGACTTTGAGACATTGTTTTAATTGTGATTTGTTGAGTTTAAGAGGGATTTTTCTTTTTTGTTTAGATGTTTTTTATTTGATTAATCTTTTAAAACTTCAAAAAATTTAGGGTTCTGTACGTTAGTGAAAAACTAATATGTATTTGATTTAGTTACTATCTTTAGACAGAAAATATTATTATTAGTTTCAATAATTCCTCAGATTGTTTCTTTATATCTATTATAAAGAAAATACAAGAGTTAGATTGGTAATAATAATGTAGTGGCGTTTTGGAATGGGAAATGGAAAGAATTGATCACCAATCAATCAATTACCCACCCACCACCTCCTTTTTTTATTTTTTTTATTTTTTTTATTTTCAAAAATTCCATTTTGATTCTGTTTCTGGTGTTTATTTTTCTGCGTGCGGTTTTCGGTTTCCGGAAATATCAATCTGTAACGGTACCAAAAGTTCTCAGTACAGGGAAACTCCTAAGGAAGAAAGGAAGGTTTTCTGAATATGTGACAAGACTGTTTGTATTTGAATTCTAGTTCGTACCTAAAACACGATAAGATGGTGTGTGTGTGCCTAGAATAATACACCATATATTTGGTTCAAGCCATTGTTGACGAAGATTAGATTTCATTACGCTTCGCTACGTTTCGTTACAGGAAAAGTGATGTTTGTATTAGGGTGCCTTGATGTAGTATATAGAGGCTGTTCTTATTACAGTAGTGAGTACAATTTGCATATAGATCTCTCTGTCTTGACAGCCGATAAATAAAAAACAAGATTTTCTTAAATTAAATAGAGATGATTCAATATAAAGAGTGTATATCATTTGCAAACTGTTTCCGCTCAGCAGATAAACAGAATCAACATTATAGAATTTGAAAGAAAGTGTAGGACAGAGCTTTGGAGAATGCATTTTTTTCTGTATATATTGCTCTAGTATAAATATTAAAAGTAAACATATTCATAATTGATAAAAATAAATAGAACATTGTATTGCTTTTCAGTCTCATGTTGCATATAAATTGACTATATTTACAAACAGCCGGTGGAATCGGAAACATGAAACCGATACACAAGCACCAAAGGGGGCGGCGGCGGCGGCGGCGGCGGCAACTACTCGGTCCTGGTCCTCCAGTTGAAATCAAAAATATTATATATGTAAGCGAGGCGGGCATCCGCCCGATATGGAATTGTATGAGGAGCTGTGTTTTTATCTGCTTTTATGACTTCCTCGTGTGACGGACAGAATAACGTGACAGTCTGCCTACTACCTGGCTGGTGTAGTGGACTGACACACCAATGGTACGGGCGGGAAGGTCGGCAGAACTGAACAGAGATCAACAAATGGATAATGTGAATTGAACAGATGAGTAGTTACACTAATTACAGGAAGTTGAGAGCTGTTAGTGGTTCCATTACGTAAGCTACTAAAAACGCAAGTAATCTCATGTCTCTTGTTAAAGATAGTTCTTGTATACATATTTTCACATTTTAGTAATAATTAATAGCTTAAAAAAACAAATATACATGATTAATATGATATTAAAAATGATATTTTGCCAAGAATACCATGTTAATATGTAACGCAATTTTATGTTTCTTTATGTAAGGACAATACTTCGGGTATACAAACTGATTAATATTGGCTTTTAATTTTAATTAATTTATTTATTTATTTATTTTTGCTGGAACTCTAATAATACATAGAGACCTAATATAGGACTAGAATGGTATTACGATTATTCTAGAAAGTTCTAAAATGATTATGAAAATATAGGCTTATACCACGGTTTAAGTGTATACATAGAATGAGTGTACTATAAAAGTAGAAACTAGTAGAATGATGTAGAAACTTCTAGAAGAAGAACTCATTTAGAAGAAGACATCAAAGTATAAAAGGATGGATAAAGTTTAAGAAGATAACAAAATTATTCATATCATTCCTTAGTTTCCTATTTGTGAAACCGGATATCAATGAACTCTAATCACAACAAATGTATTGACTATACCGGTCTTAATTGGCTTTCGATTTATTATTCTCAGAAGCTCTTACAAGGTTCGTTATTGAATAATAAGTTAACAGCTTGATGGTGTTTTAAAAGTAACCTAAGGGAAAGTTTAATATAAAAGTTGTATATCTTCTTGAGACTGATAGATAAAGAGTAAGACGTGCGCTGTCGCTCGTCGCTCTCTTATATAAAATATTTATGTTATAAAAATCAAATGTTCAGGCTAATAACATTCTTACTTAGATTTACCATTGTTATTTGATGCCAATATATACCTATTAAGTTTTAAGAAGTATCGATATAGAATATACATCAGAGAAGTCAACTCGTTCAAAGGCATACGCACTGATAGAATATTGATTCTTAGTTGAAGGCATCATTATTGATTAGTGTATGTCGAGGTAAGTTTAGGTTAGAAGAGGAAGTAAATATCTTTTACTACTTGTAATCTTTGTATAAAAGTTCGGTTTATTATAAAATAATAATTATGTAAAATAAATAAATAAATTAATTAATTAATTAAGAATCAATATCAATCAGATTGTATACTTGAA
>JAJLYB010000112.1:8658-38047 GCA_030674245.1 Jamesozyma piceae
CCTCATTTTACTAACAAGGATCAAATATATATATATATATATATATATATATGAACCAATAGAAACCACAACTTCTTATATTTTAAGTCTTGATACCCCAAATGAGGCAACAATCAACTCTGATGTTCTGGATAATTTTAAAAAATTAATTACTTCATTCAATGGTAAGATCACACACGAATACAGTTTAATCAAGGGATTTAGTTTTGAAATCAGTGAGGATTTCATGTCGGGATTAAATTCAAAGTTGCATACATTAGGAGAAACAACTGGTGTTACTGTGAACCTAGAGAAAGATCAAGAAGCACACGTGTTGGCAGGTAAGCATTGAAATATTCCAGTGTATTTCCTATTCTCCTTTATTTACCCTTTGGCGTTTGGCCTTTGGCATATGACCTTTGTGGTTGTTGTATATGATAGAAAGTATTCTATGTAAACAAATAAAATATATAGTAATGAACGATTTACGTTTCCCTACTGTTTGGTTTATTTATTTTTACTCTGTTTACCATCCAACAGTATTCTCTCAATACGTTATAATAACTCTTTATTCTTTCCATGCGTATTGTTCCCCTCGAAATACAGATTATCCTGATGACTCCTGTGAGGAGGGAACGAACCGGTGCACTCATTCATTCGGTCTTTGGGTCCTTCAGGCGCTTTTTCCGGTTTTCTTCCCGTTCGAGAAACTGCTTTATTGTTAGGTAAGTTACTAAATCTCGTCGGGAATGACAACTGTACCGCACGTGAGAGAGGGGAACCCACCCAGAAATCACATAAGCGAGGCCCACGTGCCCACACTGCTATCTGGTAACTATGCGATGGGTTCAGCATTGTTAATGGTAGATAACCTCTAGGACAGTAAATACTCTCAAGGGTAAGCTAGTCATTCAGCCCATTCCATTCCAATAAATCTCTAGAGGTAATTAATTTAATCAATTTATTTAGATAAATGTAGTGTCCCTGAGCACATGGCCATGCACATGGCCATGCACATGGCCATGCACATGGTCAAGGTTTTGTATGATATGATAAGGGATCCACAATACAATTATTAGGACTTGATTTACCAAGGGTACTACTCTGTTTCGTTGTATTGTTAATTGCAATGTTGATTGTTGATATCCCAGGTGTGGTTTCTTTTTAATATATATATATATAAGGTAGCTTCAGTTCTTATTTTACTTAATTGTAAATAATATATTTTGTAATTTTATATTATTTCTCAAATCTCGAGAACTATGTAAGATAAGCATAACAACAATTACAATTACAATTACAATTACACACAATGTCGGCAACTATTGGAACGACTAATACAAGGAATACACTATTCGATAATAATATAACATATAAGACGTCTGATTTCGATATGGAATCTACTATGGATTTAACATACGATGCAGACCATGAAAATGTGTTTGAAGACAATGATACCGAAACCATAACAAACGAGTTTCAAGGTTTACGGGTTCCTTCAGACGACAATAATTACACATTAGGGAGAGTTACCTCGTATCCACACTCCCACTCAAATGCAACTGCTCACACAACTCCAACCGTTAAGAGGCGTAATAGTTCATTTTCAAATACATCACGCAAATTGATTTCAAACCTGAAGAATATCCGTCGTCTAAATCCAACCATGTACCATAAGGTAACACCGCATAGCAATGGCCATATTGAACTACTCTCAAGTAATAGCGACGGCGAAGCTGAAGAGGAAAAGGCACAAATGGAGCATATATTTGACGAATTCAACGAATACGAATACGAAATGTCAAATAGAAACCCTGTCCCAACGTTGAAGAAGGAACAAAAAATTGCTAAAGACTGGAAAAACACAATCAACGGTTATTGGGTAGACGGCAAGGATATCGATGAGATTCAATTCGACGACTCAAGTGATGAAATGGAAATAATATGACCAGCTATTTATATATACATAATTAAATATAAATCTAAGCATCTACATAAAAAATGAACATTTGTAACTAACTCTCCTCCTCCTTCCGTGAATAGATAATAAATTAATATAAATTAGTGGCTTTAATGCGATGTTGTCTGGGTGTGTGTCGTTCACAGATCTTCGTGCCAAGTGATAAATAAGTCTATATTTAGCAACTGGTGTGAGGAGTACAGTATCCTGACACCACACCCATGTCTCGTATCTTCACAGGTTTCTTTTTCTCTGGTTGAACAGAAAAACAAAATAAACAACAAAATCCAAAATCCAAAATCAGAAACCAGAAATTGATCTTCAATATTATTTATCTTTAAAAGAGAGCACAAAAATTAGAAAACTTGGATGTTTGAATTGATACGAAACAAACAAGGAAATAACTTAATATAGAGAGACCCACTAACTTTGGATTTTATTTTCATTTTTATTAGTCATATTTTATTTTTTGTTTTTATTATTATAGATAGATAAGATAAACTCTCTAAGGATCAGGGAACTTTTTTACTTTTTTATTTGCATACTCAACAATAATTCCAGTAAGAATTAATTTATTCATCTGCATCTACTAAACGTATTAATTACTATTATCTTATTTCGTTTGTTCTCTATCGCAAGAAAGATAAAAAAATATAAAATAAAGGATATATTGTTCTATTTACTGGTTAAATATTTTCATTCATTACGACTAATACAAAAATAATTATCATAATAATCCAAAATGGCAAACACAGCCGCAATGGCAGTTAACCATCTTACAAACGCTCAAATACCATCAGCCAGGATGCAAAACTCTCGTCACAATAGCAATTTTACTTCTCTGTCAAACAACAATAATGAAGCTTCCAATAGCAATAATAATGACTCAACGATAGTCGGTCTACATTACAAGATCGGTAAAAAGATTGGTGAAGGTTCATTTGGTGTTCTGTTTGAAGGTATTAACATGATCAACGGTACATCCGTAGCAATCAAATTCGAACCACGTAAGACTGAGGCTCCACAATTGAAGGATGAATATAGAACCTACAAGATTTTAGCAGGTACTCCAAATATACCAATGGCTTACTATTTTGGTCAAGAGGGTTTACATAACATTTTGGTCATTGACTTACTAGGTCCCTCATTGGAAGATCTTTTTGATTGGTGTGGCAGAAAGTTTTCAGTCAAGACTGTAGTGCAAATTGCAGTTCAAATGATTACATTGATTGAAGATCTACATGCCCATGATTTAATTTATAGAGATATTAAACCAGATAATTTCTTAATTGGAAGACTGGGACAACCTGACGAAAATAACATTCATCTAATTGATTTCGGTATGGCAAAACAATACAGGGATCCAAAGACAAAACAACATATACCATATCGTGAAAAGAAATCTTTGAGTGGGACCGCTAGATACATGTCCATCAATACACACCTGGGTAGAGAACAATCAAGAAGAGACGATATGGAATCATTGGGACATGTCTTTTTCTATTTCTTAAAGGGACAATTACCATGGCAAGGTCTTAAAGCACCAAATAATAAGCAAAAATACGAAAAGATTGGTGAAAAGAAAAGATCGACAAATGTCTACGACTTGGCTCAGGGCCTTCCAATTCAATTTGGTCGTTACTTAGAAATTGTTAGAAACCTTTCTTTCGAAGAAACTCCAGATTATGAAGGTTATAGGAAATTATTATTGTCTATTTTGGATGATTTAAACCTAGAAGCAGATGGTTCTTATGATTGGATGAAGCTAAACGGTGGTAACGGTTGGGATCTCAGTATTAACAAAAAGCCAAATTTACATGGTTATGGTCATCCAAATCCACCAAATGATAAAGGAAAGCATAGAAATGATCACCACCATTATAACAATAATAAGAACTTAAAGAGTCCATTACAACAGTTATCTCAACACCAATTACTTCAACAACAACATGCACAGGCTCAGGCGCAAGCACAGGCTCAGGCTCAAGCTCAAGCTCAAGCGCAGGCCCAAGCTCAAGCACAGGCCCAAGCTCAAGCTCAAGCTCAAGCTCAATTACAACAACAAATGCAATCTGAGAATCAAATGAATGGTGGTAACAGTAATAAACTTGATCCAACATCATTTGAAGCCTACAAGCAACAAACTCAGCAAAGGTATTCGCAATTGCAACAACAAAAGTTGAAACAGCAGCAATTGCAACAGCAAAACTCACATCCAGCACAACAATCTCAACAACCATATGGTAATAGATATCAAGCACAACAGCAACCTGGAACTGCTGCCCCACAACAGCAGCCTGTACAGGACTATAATGACGATAATAATGATGTAGTTAGTGAGAATAAGGGATTCTTCAGCAAGTTAGGTTGTTGTTAGAATCTATTTTGTGGAGATTTATTTCTATATATGTGTACATGTATTTTATCTTTAATTAATTTAATTGATTGATTTATTTATTCACTAATTATTTATATTTTATGTATATGTTTAAATGTATGCAATGAAATTGTTTTGTTTAACTAATGGTAGTTATTGAAGCTATTGTGATTGTAGAGTTTGATGAATATAAATATTAATTTCCTACAAAAATACATATGTAAGTGTACCTATGTATAGGTTTATACCGTTTTCCCCCAGCTTCTGGATATTGTACCGCAATTATTATTAACGTTTCAACAAGTTCTTCTGCTTAGTGCAGCGTAGGACCCATAGTTAATATATTGTTGTTCCATGTTCTTGAAGTCTACCTAGTATCTCAGTAGTGGATATAGTTGTATTATCCCAATACATTACTCAGGATAATGGATGACAATCGTTCAATAAATATTATATGATAATTTTATAATCCTAACGAATAATAGTGCTTTTAGTTTTATAGTAATGAATTGTACTCTTTGTGCATATCGAACTACATATCACGTTAAATCAATGATTTGGATTGCAGTTTTTTCATTTCCCTCGTCATCTGTTATTAATATTGTTTCACATTGACTTTCCATCTTGTTGTGTGCGTCAATAACTTCTTGAACATTAACAGTCTCATCATGGCACAGTTCCGTGTATCTTTTCTTTGCAGCTAATGCGACCATCTCTCTTGGACTTAGTCTTCTCTGTATTTCTATTAAACTTCTACTCTCCGTATTACTAACTCCACCTAACTTCATACCCTTCCCGGCAAACCTTTTCGCTACTATAGTGCCAGCCTTCTTGGTACTATTCCGTATTGAAGCAGCTGTGCCCAACTGTCTTCCTGTGCCTAAGAAATGATCTTTTAACCCGAGCCTTTGATGGCTCCACTGTTCGACCCTCCATTGTTCATGTTTGTCATAGAATTTTTTATCATGAGGTCCGAATAGATTATGTACTAGTTCATGAATCATTGTCTCCATGATTGCTTCTGAGCTAAGGAACTCATTTTCATTATGGGGAGATCTGAGTCTGATCATGATTTTGATGCCGTGATTGATATTTAGGCCGAGGAGGTTCTTGTCTGTTGGATAGAATTCAGCTAATGTTTTCACTTTTAGGTTTTGTGTTTTCATTAGGTATGAGACTGATTTGGTGAGATCTTGGAGTATCGAGTAAGCATGGCTTGAACTTGGTTTGGATTTCAGGTACGTCAGTTGTGAGATGTGAGGATTTGCATTTGGTTTTTGGTTCATGGTATATTTCGTTTACAAACTCTGTTAGGTTGTTTTGAATAAAACTATTAGATTGTTTTATAGATTTGGTGATGATTAGAATCGAGTATAACCGTTCCTTATTCCTAATGCTGATGATGCTCGTTCCTCTGTGTAGGAAATTTGTTGTTGCTGTTTTTTTTTCGAGATTTGCTAAGTGGGGAAGAAAGTTTCCGATGGATGATCCAAGTGTTGGAAATAGTTTAAATACACCACGTTGGCAACCAATTGTGAATGAAGTTGCGTGCATTAAAAGTGATTGTGTAGTGTAGAGAAGTATAAGTATCAGAGCAGGGCAAAGAAGGAAAAAGAAAAGAAAGGTAGCCAACATGAGCAAGAGCAAACTAGGTATTAAGAAAGAAGATAGTGTCTTTTTCAATCTTGTTCAACCTACATTAGTATCGATTTACGATCAGGAAGTGTTTCAAAATGAGCAAGATTACAACAAGATCAAGGCGTTATCCAATGTTGATATGAACCATAACATTTCTACAGGCCAAATCCAAAAGAAGAAAGAGATGCATGTGAAGTTAATTGACTTGCTATTTGCTGGGTTTGTGCTATTCTGTTTTGGTGTTGTGTTTGCTGTATTATCGACAGATTTATATGACAAATGTTCGTTAAAAAGTGGTATGTTATCTATCACATTGGACAATATAGCAGATTATATCATAGCTAATGTCGTTGAGGTGCACAAGTCTATAATATTTGGCGCGCTTGGTATGATATGTGGGTTTATAATACCAATAGTTGATAACATGTTGTTTCCATCGTATAATTATAATGAGAACAGTAGTAATGAGTTTCAATCGCTGTTGAGGTGTATGAATGCGATGCTTGGAGTTTGTCTTGGTATAAGACATTTGAACTGGACGTCGTCATTACAGGCATCCTTGGCATGGGGATTGTTAAATGTTATAATGTGGTTATACTTTGATGGTTCATATTCAATTCTGCTTGTCGGATCAGCTGTTAGTGTGATAAGCTGTGTTATATCGATGCAGAGTTTCAGCGGTGGAGATTATTCGTTGTTGATGTATATTATGGATTTCTATTTTTTTGGTTTGTTAATCTTTGGTAAACTAGGCAGATACTTGTTAACGAGATATTAGAGGATATGATAATTTGTTAGAACAATACTATATTTGAGGGTATACAAACTATGTAACTATGTAACAAATTATATTCGATTATATATATATATATTTATTTATTTATTAATTTATTCATTTATTAATTTATTCATTTATTAATTTATTCATTTATTAATTTATTCATTTATTCATTTATTCATTTATTCATTTATTAATTTATTAATTTATTCATTTATTAATTTATTAATTTATTCATTTATTAATTTATTCATTTATTAATTTATTCATTTATTAATTTATTCATTTATTCATTTATTTATTTATTTGGAGATCTTGGTGGAGGACCACTAGATATACTACCTTGTCTCTCTATTTTATTAAAGGAAGAAGTATCGATGCTTCCTGCACTATTGCTTAGCCTTCTCCGTATGATTGATTCTCTTAGACCAGTAGGGTTTGTTACTGGCAAGTTATTGTTTGAGTTTATGATCATATCGTTTGTCTTTACTACGCCGGCTTTGCTTAAAGCGTAGTCTCCACTATCAAAGTATTTTCTCTCTTGCATTTTGTGCTTTAGTAGATCTTTCTTTGAAGGAAGTTTTCCGTAGAGATTGAATAGTTTTAGTTCCTGTGGGGAGAGAGACTTTAGATCGATTTTGTTTCCTTCAGGATCTATGATGAAGGATTGTTTCGTTAGGTCGACTCTGCTGGTAGTAGGAGATAATTCTTCAATCATAGTATAGTTTGTATATATTGTATAATTTGATGAGTTTTATAATATAGTATATTGCTATGTAATACTTTTGCTGTTTAATTGAAAATGTGAGGGATATGAACTAAACCTTTCTGTATCATATAAACATATAGAGATGAATATACTATATCTGAGAGATGATGAGTGTATATGTATATATAAAGATTAAAAGAGACTAAGTATAAATAGATTGACAAAGTTGTAATTGTTCATTATCATCACAGAATGAATGATTGATTGATTGATTGATAGTAAGTGATAGAAGCTTGTAGATTAGAAATGAACACAAGAACAAAGGGGGGCGGTGAATAGAAACAGAAATGAAAAACGATGGAGATGGAAACAGAAAAGAGGCGGACGAGATTTTCTCGTTTTTTACGATGTAAATAATACGAGGATATCGTACTTAATGACACATTGTCACCTATTGTAGAAATTACCGGGGTAATGCAGGCAATCTGCGGACATTACTTAAAGTAGTGAAAATGCGGGTCGTACATTGTTTTCCGCTATTAGCAGCCGTGTCACCCATGCACCGAAAATAGTTAGGGTTATATTTGGTGGTTTAGGGCTTGTTAGGGCTTCTAGTCACTTTGTACGTGAATGTATTTTCAATCAATTACTTTGTTGGGGCGACGGAAGTGTAATAGGACTCATAAATGTATCTACATCTATATTTACATCGATAGAGTCTTGACTTATATCACACACCCTCTCTCTTTCTGTGGTATAGATAACTCATCCGCATGCAAATATGTATAACTGCAATTCTTACAGATTCACACAATTCTTTGTATACGCAATATTAGCATTGTCGTATACCCTACCGGAATGCTCATGTGTCTATGCACATGGTGATAATACCCTTACAGATTATTCGCAGTATAGAGTCTATAGAATTCATACAGATAATGTGTCCGACGTGATAAACAACATAATTAAACCACTCTCTAATAATGACTACGATATCTGGGCAAAGACACAACATTCGATCGATGTTAAGCTGCCAAGACAAATTGGCTTATCTCATGTGGAACATGAGATTATCATAAACGATATTGACAAGCTCATAAGGGAAAATTCTCCTATATCTAGACGTCGCTCAAACGATCAATCTGCTTTCTTTTCTTCCACAGATGATGACAAAATGTTCAATGTTAAGGAAAACAATTTCTTCTTCAACGACTATAGAGATTTAGAAACGTTGGAATTATGGTTCGATAAACTTCAAGAACAGTTCCCGAGCCTAGTCAAAGTCGAAAATTTGGGAAGAACCTTTGAAGGACGAGAATTGAAGGCTATCCATCTCTCTGCACATAACTTAACGGCAAATCCTGACAAGAAAACAGTGGTCATAACAGGTGGAATCCATTCAAGGGAATGGGTTAGTATTACAACTGCATGTTTCACTATGCACAAGATATTAACTAACTACAATGTAAAGAGAAGAGAAACCAAATACTTAAACTCCCTGGACTTCATATTTGTACCAATATTCAACCCAGATGGATATGACTACACTTGGAACACAGACCGACTATGGAGGAAAAACAGACAACAGACCTCTAACCCAATCTGCCAAGGTATAGATATAGATAAATCGTTTGATTTCCAATGGTCCAAAAACAATGAATTCCCATGCAGTGAAATATATAACGGTGACGCGCCATTCGAAGCCATCGAAGCAAAACTATGGGACACATACCTGACTGAGATCAAACAGGATTATAAGATATTCGGGTATTTAGACTTTCATTCCTACGCTGAAGAAATCCTGTACCCATACGCATATTCATGTGATGCTGTGCCTAGGGACCTGGAAAATTTATTAGAGTTGGCATTTGGCCTGTCAAAAGCTATCAGAAATAAAAAGAAAACACACAAGAACTACGACGTCATAGCCGCATGCAAAGATACCGGGTCAGACCTAACACCTGGTTCTGGCGGTGGTTCCGCGTTGGACTACATGTATAGTAAGAGAGCACATTGGGCATTGCAATTGAAATTGAGAGATACAGGAAACCATGGCTTTTTATTGCCATCCAAGTTCATCAAACCTGTCGGCAAAGAAATATACGGTGCAGTCAAGTATTTCTGCGATTTTGTACTAAACCCAGAAGTATAGTATAACCAGATTACGTATATACATTTGCTCTTCACATTCATTCTATTCATAGACCGATATACATACATATATATACATGTATATATATATATATAGTTTATCTGTGTATGTATCTAGTAGCTAAAACAGCAACAGTAGTTTCTTAACAGTGTTATTTTTGTCATCAGCAATTCCAGATGCAGTAATAGCCGGTTGCAAAACAGATACCAACCGCGGGAAATTCCATGTTTGTTTCGGAACAATTCCAGTGCGGTGTCTGCCCAGCAGAACTACTGCGGGTTGGTAGTGGGAGCACAGTGGGATTCAGGCAGAGATAGAGACAGCCAGGCGGAGACTCAGTGCGGATTTTACTGGAAACGGCCAAATTTGTGAATGAATGGAACGGTTTGTTTGTTTGAGACATAGAAAACGAACGTTTGTCTCTGTAAAATAAGAAGCAGAAGCAGATGCAAAAACAGAAACAGAAACAGAAGCATGAGGGACAAATTATCTTGCTAACTGGAACACTGCAGTGTACTGAAAGTCTCAGATATGGCTTATAATTACGTGTGGCCAGATAGATAGGATAGTCAGATAGCTATGCTGATACAAAGATTGGTTAATACAAAAATGGTTGCTGTCATGACGACCCTACTCTATCTTCAGAGCCTATCCAGCACGCAGCATTCATTACTAATTTGCGCTTCAGTTCTAGCAACTCTTTTCGCCCATTCGTCATCTTATATGTATTGCTATTCTAATATACTATCCATGTACCGAGCAATTACTTTTACTATTCAATGTTAGATATTTATATATATGTAGATATGTATATATATATATATAGGTAGATGTGCTTACTACACTTGACGTTCATCGTATTTATATACTTAGATAATAGTACTCTTGTTGGTTTCATCTCTTTTCAAATCACCATCGCTACTAGCAGCCCCCACCCTATTACTACCCCACACGCATAAATTAAAACCTTGTAAAACTTCCATAAGCAAACAGAAAATCAAGGTACTCACTGTCACGCCAAATACCAAATAAAATTAAACCTAAAAGGAACACATTTCTGAATAATAACTTATTGAATTTCTTCTTTTACTGACTCCATTCTTAAATCTCAAAGGTATTTTCCTTTTTTTTATTGTATTATAGTCTATTTCAGCATAGCATACATTAGCATTCTGTATCATTTATCTCTCCTATCCAGCATTCGTTCTATTGCATTCTACATATTACAGACCATTAAGTAATTAATTAATTAATTAATTAATTAATTAATACAAACTAACTATTATATCTGCTAATACTTCAACTCGCTAGGAGAAAACTAGAGTAAGCTATATAAACTAAAGATAAGTTACCTCCTTTGTCAACATCTCATTTTACTCATCTCCCAGCATAAACACATACATATATACTTTATTTTGATAAGTTGGTATGTCGGACCTATTTATCCTTCCGCAAAACCATCACTATATTTCAACTGATATTGAAAGGGTAAAATCTCCCTATTCGAACAGCTCAGCATCCGTATCTATAGGAGAATACTTAAATAGCTCAAGTGACAATGACAAAGCTCATAACAACAGCAGCATACTCGATACTGTACTCCCCACCACAGTCTCTTCTTCTACAAGCACAACTGTGCTTTCAAAATCTAGCTCATCCTCAAATTTTAACCAGGCACATAATAAAATTCCCAAGACACAACCTCCAGTATTCTACAATAGCATTTCATCATTATTCGACAATGATAACTCCGTCTTATCATATATTGATCCATCACCCTCAACTCCCCCATCATACAAAGCCTCAAATCCAAATAGATTAATAAGGTATCCTATATTCGAACACTTAACACCTTGTTCCAGCAATGACAAACCTCCTGCATATTCTCCAGCGATAAATAAGGTAACAATCGTATCAATGAAACTAGAATGGATCTCACCTTACGAACCAGCACCAACTAAATCTTGGAAAAACTTCATAATGGAAATCAACTCTACTCAATTAAATTTCTACAATATTGATGAATCTTTAACTACAAAGATTAAAAATTATTCAAACAGTAACGAACCACATAAGATCTATCGTCATTGGGATAATACTCCTCCTTCTTCACTTTCAAAGCTAATAGCCTTCGCTTCCAAGAAAGCTTATCCTTTTACTAGAACTGATAAAGAGAAAATATGCTACAAGATAAACAAAAATAGGAAAAAATATTTGAGAACTGATAACTTGTATAAATCATACTCTTTGCAATTCGGAAAATTTGGTATTCCAACAGATTACACCAAGAGAGCTTTTGTTCTCAGATTACGCTGTGAATCAGAACAATTTTTAATAAATTTCACTCATGTAGACGATATGATTTCGTGGACTGTCTATCTAAGCGTTGGTATCTCAGTATCTCTAGATTTAGACTTGAGAGATTTCCCAGAGTATAGAATTGTGCCAAGGAGAAGGAGAAGGACGCCAAAGAAACAAAAAAAGCATGTTAATATACTTAATAGTTATAAATCAACTAGATCTAGGTCTAAGAGTATTACTCACACTAATACTAATTCAAATATGCCTAGTGAATTTTTGCACGATAATACTCCACACTATAGAAATCGTCCAAGAACTAATTCAACCGTCTCTGATGCTTCAAGCAGTGTTGGTAGCAATATTTCAAGGAATTCCTCTGCATTCGTTTCCTCTGCCATACCTTTCAAATCAAAATTGAAAACATTTTTCAGATCAAATTCCAATAGTAATGCCAGTAGTCAATCTTCATCTCTATCGTCCTCACCAACAAGCACCTCGTCAAGTTTTACAAATTTTGCAAGCTTGAACTCGTTGATTGAAGGTGATGATGAATCACAGAATCCAATCATTTCATATCCGCTATTATCAAGACATCAGAAGAATAAAAAGAACACTAGAGAAAGAGCAACTTCCTCGCCATTATGTCCTGCTGGCCAGATGTCAGTAGCTGCGTATCCAACCCCCCCTACATCTCCAGATATGTCTCCTCGTTTGACAACAATAACTCCAAGTATATCAAGGAAAGAATCATTAACTCAAATGTCTAATGTAAGCATATCTTTATCTCCAGAATCACAGAATGAAGTCTTTAATTTCCTAGCCGATGATGACTGTGAAAGGTTGTTAAACAGAAATAATATAACCTCAAAACAAAAACTGGACAAGTTTCATAACTCCGACATTGAAAATACGGTCAATGAGACATTCGATGCTATTGAGGAATATACTGATGAAGGTTCCCCTGTGCCTCTTGATTATGCGGGAGAAGAGGAAACTTATGATAATAATGACGGTGACGACGACGACGACGATGATGATGATGATGATGATGATGATGATAGTGATGAAATATATCATGTTATTAATGCTATGGGACAGGAATATCATAACAATTACAGAGGTAGAGCTTCTTCAGTCATGAGTGCTTTATCACACATCCCATACGGTAGTGGTGATGTTAAATGGCATCCGCCAGTGAAAGAGATGTCAAGACGTAGATATATTAGAGATTCGTTACGTTGTGTTAGACCGTTTTTGCAAAATGAAGAATGGGTTGGTTTGATTGTTTTTAAACCCGCACATGCTGCAAAAGTTGAAATGAATATTAAACCAATATATTATTCGGATGGACTTTCCTCTAAACTATCCAAAAGTACCTCTGACATAAAGGGGTTAAACATTAAAAATCATGTTTTAGAATCTTTTGTTGTGGGACCAATTGGTTTTATAGAAGCTAATGATGAAGATATACATCGTATCAATAAAAAAAAAATGAAGCTTCAAGGTGAAGATGATATTGAATATGCTACACCAGTTATGGGCGGTTGATTACTAAAATAATTGAACAAAAATACTCCCACCCTCGCATATGAATAAAAATTGTAGTTAATAATTCTATTTATTAATAGGTGAATAGAATATAATATAATAAATAATAATGAACTTCAAAATTACAAATATTAAATTAATTTTAATATCAAAAAGTTGTACTTGTTTTTAAAAAGGACTAATTCTTTTAATTACTTAGAGTATATAAATTACATATGTATTCCATAGTAAAATACCATAGTGTAACACTTTAGAAACTCTTCAAATTAATTAAATAATAAAAAATTGTTAAACTAGTTGTAGTTTGCATGCTGTTACGAACGAATGAAATGTGGAATGAAATGTGGAATGAAAACAAAAATTGCCTTGTTAGAAAAATATAATTATTTTTTTGTTTAATTTAAACAATAACACATGCTGGATCCCAGAATAAACCTCTGACAATATAATTATCTTTCTTTTCAGAAGAATTGTTTTTTTGAGAAGCAGAGGTAGAGACAGTAGTTGGTTGCATTTTTTGTTATATTGTAAGTTTTATATATTGTTGTTGGATAGTTTTATATTATCTACTATAAGAACTTGAATAGAAGCTAAATAGAAAACTTAGAAATATTGCAATAATTAAGCATTTTATACTTAAAATTGTTCTATTATTTTATTTTATTCTATTAGGTTATTCCAATTAAAATCTGTATATAACGAATATTGCTCAATTAAATCAGCTGAAATATAGATGAAACGTTTCATTTTGATAATTAACATACGCCCCATATCTTGTTGTATTGTATATCTATAGTAAAACTTGAACTATAGCCTGTTTATGAGGTTCAATGGCTATAATCTTGAAAATCATGTAATTGCCTATTTAGGAAATTTACATGAATCTGTATGGCTGTATGAAACTTTCCAATATTAAAATTCCAGAAAAAAGAATATTGGAAAAAATACTACAATAGAAAAAGAAACCCCAGGAGAAGGCTGCAACAATCCCCTATAACCACAAAATAAATTAATAATGTCTATTTATTATAGTAATAGCACTTTAAATATTGGTTATTTGTTTCATATTTATTTGAACAAACTAATGATTACATAACGCATGCTACATGCTTTTAACAAAATTGTGCCGTAGTTCCAAATTTTCTAAGCTTCCAGCTCATCATCCTTACTATTGTGATTTTCTTCAAATACATCGTCTTCGTCCTCATCTTCATCTTGATCCATATCGTTAAATACGCTTTTCTTAGGTATACGTTTCATAATTTCAGGCGTATCAAATAAAGGCCCTATCTTAGAAATCCATCTGCTTCTCTTATCTAATAATGCTTTCAAACTGGAATTGGCAGCCTTTTGTTGGGCAATTTGTGATGCAGTGCCTGTATTAACACCACTTGATGCACCATAGCCATGATGCTTCTTTCTTTTTTTTGGAACTCTAATTCTTTTAATGTATGCTTGATCGATCTGTTTGTCCAAGTCCTCAGATATAGATGAATATTCTTGCCATGCTAGTTGCCTCTCTAGCAATGGAATTAGTATATCCTTACGTTTCTTATTTCTTACAGTAACTTGTTTTAATGAATTTTGTAATTCTCTTAATTCTGCACTTATTTCGTCATCTTCTCTACCAGTTAGCCAATTCGGGTCGTCGCCGTTAGGGTTGTTTTCATCCTTTGGGATATTGGTATAGATACCAACATATTTTAATTCCCTTTTAAGTCTTTCTTCAAGCGTCAGATAGTCTAAATTGATATTATTAATTTTCCAGCCTGGGTCTAGCTTTAATGAACTAATAGTGCCGCCTCCACTTGCACTTGCACTAAATTTTGAGGTATCATCAATATCACTCATTGGTGTATGAACAGTAGTTTCGGAGGGTGTTGGGTCATGGCTATCAAATTCATTATTACTAATATTATCAATTATTGATGATTCATTCTCTTGTTTTGCATGTATATTGCCTACAGAACTATTTGGATCTGTTGTAGATGCATTCGCTAAATCTTGAGCAGTTTGGTTCGATTCATCTTTCAAGATTGCTGATAATAACCTTGATACTAAAGGACCACACGACACATCTTCTGTTTCTAATATTGAATCGTTGATATCAGCTGGACTCTTCTTTGGGATTATGCTCGTCGCCGGGTTATTAACTAGTGGTGGGGATGTGTTTCCTAAATTTTTATTAGCATCTAGTTTAAGCCACGTTTGTGTGTATAATGGACCAAGCTTCGGAATTACAAAAGGTGTAACGTTTGGATCATAGGTTTTGTCCATTTCTAAGTCTTGAGGTGTAATATATTTTGCTTTCAAAATTTTCATATCCTCGTCATTTAATTCTCTAAGGAAATTATCTACAAATGATAAGAACGTGCTGAATTGTATTTGATTTGTTGGTTTGGGGCATGAGAAATCCATGTCTGGCAATACACCAGGTAGGAGGTCTTTTAGGTCGTTAGTCGGATAGCTGGCTACATTGTATTTTTTCTTGAGGTAATCTTCACCAGTCGTTTCTAAACCCTCTTCAGTATAAAGCCCCAAAGCACTAGCTGCTTTTGGTAAAGTTTGAGAGACAACAAATTCAGATTTTGGATTCTTCACTGATGGATCATTTTCCATCTTATCAATATCAATGTCTGTCCTTGGTTTCTTTTTAAGAGGTTCTTCTTCATTTAGATCTTTGTTTTTTTCCCCAGTAGGTACTGTTTCAATATCTTCTTGTATTTTACTCTTTTCGCTTTGTTCTTCATCCTTATGGCTGTCTTCGTCATCTTCGACAGTTAATGGTCTTTTCCTACCTTTTTGGATGGGTGGTTGTTCACTAGACTCTTGTTCAATCCCTGTTTGACCGACATTGTCCTCTTTAATTTTCTCTTCTATTGATGTTGACCTCGATATCGATGCTGATGTGATAGCATTTTTTGGTTGTTCCGATAATGGTATATCCTCCTGGTCTTCAATATCTTGTTTAACAGTTATAGAATCCGACTCCGAAACGATTGTTTTAGTGTCCAAATCTGTAGGTTTAGGTTTTGGCGATTTGGGTTTAGGTTTTGGCGATTTGGGTTTATCTAGTGGGCTCGTTCGACTATCTCTTATCTCTCTTATCCAATCAATACAGACTTGATCACTATCTGATATTGTTCCACATAATTCATTTAGCTTATCCAATTGCTCTTGCAATATTATTAGTGTTTTCTTATTAGGTAATGTACGCACAGTTTTACCATTGAGCATACCTATATCGCGTTCAAACGATAGGTCTAATATTTTCAGAACCGATGAGAGTACATTTGATGGATTGATTACTTGATCAACAACATTTTCCTTAAGATCCTTAGGCGTTTTACCCCTCCTCCCAATTCTTGGCATTAGAACAATTGTCAAATATTATTGCCTGATTGTTTTTATATTATTTAATTTAAATAAAAGTAAAAAATAACAATAAAAACGTCCCTTATTATTTAATACCGTCGTTTAGCCTATGTTGCACACGTCTGATTCTATAATTTTTCACCTTCGTCAATAACGTAATATGGTGGGATTTCCTTGCAATGTTCGGTTGAACCGATGTTATGAATTTTTCTGATTTGTCGTGTTTATTTCCATGTGACCGTATCTAATGATCTTTTCCTTTATTATCATTTATAACGGAAAAAGCTTCATGAAATTCGAAATTGAAAAACAAATTGACAAGAAAGTATAGAGAGTTGTTGACCGAATCAAAGGGACGGTGCACAGAAAGAGAGAGATATCTGAGTATTTGTAAGCTATTTGAATTACATCATTGCAACAAAGAACGGTAGGAACAATGATGGCACCTTTAAGATCGTTAACCAAGGGATCGAGAAAAATTAATGGAACATTACTTACACAGGTATTTAAGGCCAAGATCTCTACTGGTGCAGAAACACCATCTGCAGGTGTAACTGTAACTGCTACTGAAACTGAAACTACTGCTAAAATCACTGCTGATTCTGTAGATCTCTTTTTGGATCCAAAGAAATGGAAAGGTCTTCCTCCACAAAAGATAATCGAGCTGTACTGGGAAAGAAAGGCAAAGTTAGGTCCTTCATGCAAAAAATCTACGGATGAATTGAATGCCCTACTGACTACTGCAGAATATAGTGGTATGCCAAAGGAACAAATTAAGAAAATATACGAAAACGACAAACAAACTATGGGTAATGGTATGGTAAATAAAGCCATTTTGAAACATGGTCTTAGACCTTTTCAATTTGATGAATTGCCATCCCCTGCGTTAGATGTAGTTAATGAACATCGTGAACAACGTTTCTATAATAGATTAGCAGTCCATGAATTACCATTATTGGCACAATATCGTCAAGAATATAAGAGTCCACCTAAGAGCACACATCCAGTCACATACCGTTACACTACGTATGTTGGTGAAGAACATCCAAATGCTAAGAAAGTGGTGTTAAGTGTTAAGACCAAAGATCTTGGATTAAATGAAAAAGAATTGCATAAATTACGTTTATTGTCACGTACCCGTTACGATTATGAGACAGATATCTTTAAGATGTCTAGTGATAGCTATCCAGAGGTTGCTCAAAATGCACGTTATTTGCATGATATTTTCCAACGGTTAATGACGGAAGCAAAAGATATGACTGATGATTTCAGTGATATACCTTTAGATAAGAGACATATTGTGGCTAAAAATTTACGTAAGAAAAAACATAATTTTGAATTCCCTGAAGAATGGAAACGTCCTCAAGATGCTCCAATCAAAAAGGTTGATGTTATCAAAAATCTAATGAGTGAAGAGATTGTTGATGTTAATAAAGAATAAGTAATATGTTCTCTTTTTCCCTTCTTTCGGAATGAAATGAACTAGATTGCAACTTGTATATATACAAAATATATATAATATTATCATATATATCCCCATCAGTATAAATAAATTAAAAATTAAAATAGCCCGTTAAGATGGTCTAATATTAGCCGTCATTAACATTAACAAAAATGTTAGTTAAATAAATACTATTGAGATAAACTATTGTTAAATATAAAAAGGTGTTCTTTTTCTTGTAATTACATAAGTATAATGTTACAGTTTACACTCTCATCAAAAAATCATTAGAGAGGTCAAAAGAAAGGTAGAAAAAAGTTATACAAAAAACATGTATGAGAAAAAGAAAAAGATCATTATAAATTGCTAGAGGATTTATCTTTCTTCTTATCCTTCTTCTTCTTCTTCTTCTTCTTTTCAGAAGAAACAGAATCATCTTCACGGGGTCTCTTTTCCTCAAAACTTTCATCGTGTTGAAGTAAACTGAACGGAATAGGGACAGGAGCATGGCTTGGAGCCTCTAAGGATGCTGGCAAAGTACCATTCTTCTTGGCTTCTAAATATTCTTGTTTAGCTTTTTGGTAATGCTCTAGCTCGACAGTGTAAGCTTGCTTCCATATTTCCTTTTCAGAATCACTCATATCTTTCCATTTCTTGGAAATTTCTTGAGTGATTTCCGTGGAGGATAATGGTGCTAAGCCAGCCTTTTGTCTAGCATCACGAAGTTCTTGACGGACATAAGCAGAATAAGCAAAGAAAACGGTTAACGGTTTCTTTGGAGCATTTGGATCACGTTCAATTTTTCTCTTTACGGGAGCCTTAGTAGCAACAACGTCCTTATCATCATCTATTGGGTTAACCAATTCTGAGCTGATACCTTGTAGTTGATTAGTAGCAGATGTTAAAGTTTGTAAAGATTCAGTCAAAGTAGTGAAAGCTTCTAATTTTTCTTCTTCATCTTCACCAATATTGTTGTAGAAATCAACAATGGATGAAGCAGTCTGAGTGGATGCTTTAGATAATTCGAATAACGAGGCAACCAACTATAATTAATAGCGATGTATTTTAAATTACAATAATTTATTTTCACATGTTAGTCACTAATAAAGTTCAACAGATTAACCAGTTATCTCGGCAAAGATAAGATGAAATGAAATGTAATATAATATAAATAAACTTACTGAGTCCTTGGCACCTTTCAATTTGAGGGCTGCATCTGTAGTCATTTTATGACGTGTATGCGTATAGGGTTTAATCTATTATGATTAGGTTAACTGACTAAGAGAGAAACAGATAGTAAGACATTGGAACTAAGAGACCATTACAAGGCGATCCAACAAGCCTTGCCCACAGGTGTACAAACCTGTTTAGTTGATGTTAATTTAACCGTTACAGAAGGAGAGGTATCATGCCTGTCTGGAAGGAAGTTCCTTCCAAAGTTCCATTGAAATTGGTTTCAGCTCTGCCCAGCAAATTTTCACGGGTTCTAAGGCGGGAAAAAACAAAAATTCGGGAAAATATCAGTTACTGCTGTGTGATTGGTTGGTTAATGGTAATCTCAGAGGGTAACGGATATTTTATCTTTAGCCGGGTAAGCACTAAATTTTGAATTATTATTTAGACTTAATGGTGCATATATTATACACTCGAATATATTTGTATCGTAAATATATTCGATATTTAGGGTAAAGTGCACGGGATTGTTTTTGATAATGTGTTTGAAGGAATTGGTAGACAAGGCAGCCGGCCATGATGGGACCTTGACAGATGACGATGGCTTACTGGTATTTAAGAGCTTAAATCAACAAGAATTAGACTTCTACAAGGTGTTACAGAGGACATTGCAAAACAGTGATGATAGTGAGGATGAAGAGTCTGCAGGTGATATTAAATTAGCTTCCTGGGCGCCACGATTTCTAGGGGTTTTGAATGAGGGAAAGAACATCCCAATGGATGGGAAGGATTTCAAGATAATAACAGATGGTTCAGATTTAGAAAAAATTAGTGGATCAGAATGTACTGATAATAATGGAGAAAGTTATCTTGTTCTCGAAAATTTGGTTGCTGGTTTTAACAAGCCTAATATCATGGATATCAAATTGGGTAAAATCCTATATGATTCAAATGCAACTGAAGAGAAAAAGGCACGGATGACTAAAGTTAGTAAATCGACTACTTCTGGTTCTCTTGGTTTTAGAATATGTGGAATGAGAATACAAAGGAACACCAAAACTACAGATTTGCAAAGGGAACATCATGAAGAGCAAGAGGATGGAGAATACATATTTGTGAATAAAATGTTTGGAAGAACGAGAACAGTTGAAGATGTAAGCAAAGCGTTTGATTTATATTTCAGTAACGATGATCTTTCACTTGAGAGGAGAAATAACCTGAAGACTATTTTCTTACAACGATTGCAACTTTTTTTCAATACAATTTTGAATGAAAAAGTACAAATGATATCAAGTAGTCTTCTTTTTGTTTATGAAGGTGATCCAAAAAGATGGGATAGAAATAAAGACCAAGATGAAATACTAAATTATGGATTCATAGACTACGATGAAGATAGTGATAAAGAAGGTCTCGATAATAGCGATACTCTACCAGATAAATATTCATTAAGCTCGATGTCTCTTATAGATTTTGCCCATTCGAGGGTAACTCCTGATCTAGATTATGATGAAAATGTAATAGAGGGTGTTGAAAATTTAATTGAGATTTTCGAAAAGTTGTAACTTATTTAATCATGTATAGAAATATTCTTAACTATATGCATTTGTTATGGAAGAATGATCACCTAAGTCCGTTACGTTAGTAAAGTTCGGATCTATTTCACGCACCTAAAAAAGAAAAGTATATAAATCACTTGTAACCAACCTGTTATTATTATTTATAACGTTGAACTCCCAATTAAATACTTTCAATTTCAAGGAATACAAGAGAATTAAAATCAAATTCACTAAAGATGATCAAAGCTCTAAGAATTCCTGCAAAAGTTCAACCGGCAACACACGCATTAATTGTTATGCATGGTCTTGGTGATTCACCAGACGGTTGGACCTTTCTTCCTTCTACTCTTCAAAAAGATCCAAATTTCGATCACACTAATTTCATACTGCCAGCAGCACCAGAAATCCCTATTACTGCCAATGATGGCATGAACATGCCGGGATGGTTCGATATCCACGAATGGAACCTAGCTATTAGAAACTTCGATAGAGATGGCTATGTTAAATCGGTTGCAGGCGTTTCGCAATTTATCAAAGAGGAAACTGATAAAGGAATTCCTCCACAAAATATTATTATTGGTGGATTCTCCCAGGGGGCAGCATTAGCCCTTGGATGTGCTTTGAGTTTACCTTACAAAATTGGTGGTGTGTTCTGCCTTTCAGGTTTTACTGATATACAGTGTATGAAGACTATGGTATCAGAAGATGAAGACACTAGCAAGTGTGCCAACTTGAATACTCCAATTTTCCATGGACATGGAGATTCAGATCCAATTGTTGGAATTGCGAAAGGCCATGAAGCAAGAGATTTATTTTCCAAGTGGAATTTTAAAGGTTATGAATTTCATGAATATCCTGGCCTAGATCATTCAGTTGGTCCATTAGAATTTGGTCATCTTGTAGATTTTATTAAGAAGTGTTGGAACATGTAACAGCATAATCCCGTGGATATATGGCATATAATTATCTTCATAAGACCTTTATTTATTATACACTGTGTATCTCATGTTGCAATAGTAAAGTGATGTTTTAAAAGCATATTAAATCATATTTTGTTTTTAGAAATAATGTTTGAGGAGACACTCTTAGACACAGAGAAACTATAACGGAGCCAATAATATTTTGACATTGAAGTAGAATAAATGAACGTACCTAGAATATATAACTAAATCAAATATATATCTGTGTTTGTCAGGAAAAACCAATTATATTATTGTACATTTTATTAATTACTTACCTACTTGCTTATATTATTTTTACATAGATTTGCATATTATTAATAAAAATTTAAAAAACGATCATTGGAGAATTGTTTACTTATTCAATAAGTTTAACAATTTTACCAATAGCAATAGTTGTACCTTGATCTCTTAAGGTGAATCTACCTAATTGTGGGTAATCTTGATAAGTTTCGACACAGACAGGACCTTCAGTTTCAACAACTGCGATAATCTTCATACCCTTCTTGGCGAAGGCAGGTGGCCTCTTAGATTTACGGTTAGTACCCTTTTCAAGTTTGTGCAATAATTTAGTAACTGTAACTTCTTCGATAGCGGTATGGACGTGCATAACACATGAGAAACCAGCAGACATAATAGATTTCAATTCAACAATCGCAATTTGTGCAACAAATTTAGTAATACTTCTAATTGGGTTCTTTGGAGAAGTTAAGACAAAACCAGCAGAGATATCATCTTCTTCGACACCTTTAATTCTTAATTTAACTTGTTCACCACACATGGCCATCTCAACTTCGCTTTCAGTTTCGTTATAAATATTTTGAATTTCAACAGGAATTCTATTTGGCATTAATAAGGTAGATTGATTCTTCTTAATGTGACCAGATTCAATCTTACCCTCAACAATAGTACCCATATCTTTCATCTTAGAAGCAATAGGTAACATGAATGGAGCATTAATGTGACGGTCCAAATGGGTCATACCATCCAAAAATTCTAATAGTGAAGGACCAGTGTACCATGGACATATTTTTGGATCAACACGGTCCTTTAGACCAGCACCACTATACCCAGAGACAGGCATAAAGATAACATCATCCTTACCATAACCAATAGCTTTTAAGTAATTGCTTAAGTTCTTAACACATTGGTCGTAACGTTCTTGAGACCAGTCAACAGTTGGATCATCCATCTTATTAATAACAACGATCATCTTATTAACACCTTGGGTTTTGGCTAACAAAGAATGTTCACGGGTTTGACCACCTTTTTCGAAACCAGTTTCATATTCACCCTTTCTGGCAGAAATAACCAAAATACCAACATCAGCTTGAGAAGCACCACCAATCATTTCAGAGACGTACATCTTGTGACCTGGTGCATCTAGAATAGTATAACGTCTTTTTTCGGTTTCAAAATAAGCTTTCCCAACTTCAATAGTCTTACCATCGTTTCTTTCTTCTTTGTTGGTATCCATGACCCAAGATAAATACCAACCTTGTCTACCAGCATCTTTAGCTTCTCTTTCGTATTTTTCGATGGTTCTCTTATCAACGGAACCACTTAAATATAAAAGATTACCACCCATAGTAGACTTACCCGCGTCGACGTGACCCATGAAGATAATAGAGACATGATCCTTACCGCCAAACATATCATTAACAATTTCTTCATCAACTTCATCTTCTTGTTCTTTGATTAATGCATCAGAATCATTTAATGACTTTTTGTTTTCCTCTATATCTTTCTTTTCATCAGAAATTTTTAAATCTTGAACCTTTGGTAATTCATCGGTTGTACTTTCCTTTGATTTTTCTTTTGGTTGGTCTTCTTTAACTGGTTCAGCTTTCTTAGCTTCTGGTTTTGGTTCATCCTTTTTAGTGGCATTTGCTAATTTAATGCCGGAACTAGAGACTAATTTCAAAGTTTTCTTTGGCTTTGGAGCTGTTTGTTGGGTAGATTGCTTTTGGAAATCATCTAAGGACATACCTTGAGTTTGTTGTTGGTTATACTTTTGGTAACCGCCTTGGTTATAGTTGTTATTATAGTTTTTATAACCACCTTTATTGTTATTGTATCCTTGGTTATAGCTTTGGTAACCTTGTTGTTGGTTAAAATCGCCTTGACTGTATTGTTGGTAACCTTGTTGTTGGTAACCTTGTTGTGGTTGTTGGAAATTACCTTGGTTATACTGTTGGTAACCCTGTTGTGGTTGTTGGAAACCACCTTGGTTATACTGTTGGTAACCTTGTTGTGGTTGGAATTGTTGATATTGTTGAAAACCACCTGGTTGGCCAGCTTGTTGTTGTTGCTGTTGGTTGTAACCTTGGTAATCTTGGTTGTGGTTGTTAGCCTGATTTGGATTAGACATCTTTAGCTATTGGATCGATCGATGATTCAATTTCAAGGCTTGATTTTGAAAAATACCATTCGAGAATACCAATGTTCAAATACAATTTGAGAAATGACAGGCTTAAACATCAAATATTTGATCGATGGGGACAGCAAAAAAAAATTTTTCATGAAACTTTTACTTTTTTGAGATAATATATTATAACCGGGTAAATACGAAGCTAATAATAATAAGCGAAAATTACTTTAGTGGAACTTTATAAGAGAATTTAATAAAAATTAGTGACATTAATTAAGATTAAATGTATATAATAAGGCCTTAACTAAGTACACATAGAGATATATTATAGCAAAATAACAATTCTTCTAATGATTTGGGAGTTTGATTAAGATTATTGAACTGGATTTGGATTTTGTTCGAATTCTAATTCCTCATCAGGAATGTCTTCAATAGTAATTCTTTTCTTTGGTGCAGGCTTTTCTGTGCTATCAATCTTTGGTACTTTGATTTGTAGTAACCCATTTGAATAAGTTGCTTTAATATCCTCATCCTTAATACGAGGCAAAACAGGGAATTTTACGGTTCTTTCAAATGCACCGTATTTTATTTCTGTAATTTTTAAGTATTTTTCTTCAATACCTAGTTTATCAATCACTTTACCTTTAATTAATAATTCATGGGATGATGGGTGGTAATCAATCTTGAAAGCTTTTGAGTTTGCACCAGGTAACGCCAACACAACAACATAATGGTCATAAAGATCATACACATTAACCTCTGGTGAAAATGGTAAATCCATTCTTGTTTCTGGTTTTGAAACTTGTAACGGGTCAGGAATTGGAGATGGAACCTTCATATGGCTGAATGACGTTCTCTTTGGTAAAGAAGGTGGCTCTTGGGCAGAGGTAGGCAATTTAATTTCAGGTCCTGAATATGATTCTTTTATATCCTTTTCTTCAGACTTCTTAACCTTTGGAATTACTTCTTCCGTTACTTTCTTATCATTTACAGGTTCCTGTGGTCCAGTTTGGCGTTGTGTTGCTGTTGCAGGAATGCCACCTATTAAAGCACTCAATAAACTTGCTAGTGGATCCTGTTCTTCAATTATATCTCTTTGATTTCTTCCAGATGCATCATGGTAATAGGAAGGGATTTCACCTTCTTCTTCTTCTTCTTCTTCCATATTTTGATCAGTTCCTTCTGGTTCTTCATCTTCACCTTCGTTATCTTCGTACTCATATTGGGGGTAACGAGGACTATAATAATAGCCTTGTGGTAATCTGCGTTGGAAGTAGTAATCAGCTGGATTACCATAAACAGCACTACCAAATGGATCACGAACTTGAAATGGTAATTGTGTTTGCTGTTGTTGTTGGTGATGATGATGGTGATGATTATGCCTGTTAGATGGAGGAACTTGACGTTGAGGATATCTTGCTCCATTTTGACTAGATAATGCATCTAGGACATCATAAATGGATAAGGATGGTTGGTAAAAGCTCATATTTGATGGTATATAATACTGTTATTTTATTTCTTGTATTTATCGATTAAGACAATTGGATAGGATAGTCTTTACATATAACTTTAAGAACAAGGGTAAGATAATTGGAAACAAGAATAGTAATTTTCAGTTCAAATCTATATACTGCTTATATAGTTTTCCAGAATTAACACCGCCCCTGATGTGTCTCTTACGGTTTATTTTACAGTATATGTCTTCAAATGTATCATGGGGTGGTGGAACATCCTTAGTTAAGAGAGAAGCCACCCTTATTTTCCAGTATGTTTATCCCGTGGTAGCGCAGAGCATAATAAAGCCCGCGAGGTGGTAAGAAATCGCCGGAACCTTCTAGAAGAATACTAAAATGTGATTATAACACAATTTTATTAGAGACATGTTATTTGTAGCACTTACTTATGATAAATTGTTAAACAAGTAGTGTCAGTTATAATATATGAATTATTTTTAGTCTAGTCAGTCCATTTTTTGAATGATTTGACGAGATTATAAAGGAGAACGGACACCAGCGGCAGTTACAATCTTAATTTTACAATTTGTATTATTAATGATTGGTATTTTTTAGATCCGACATTAATTTATTATAATGTAATACTTCTATGAATGGTTATTATTCTGAATATGTATGTATACTGAATAATTATTAATTCTTCTGGTTTCTTATAAATTGTATATAAGATATATAAGTATATTGATGAATAACTTTGTTATCTTCTTAAACCTTATTCATCCTTTTATACTTTAGGGTTTTCTCCTAAATGAGTTCTTCTTCTAGATGTTTCTATATCATTCTACTAGTTTCTACTTTTATAGTACCTTCATTCTATATATACACTTAAACCGTGGTACAAGCCTATATTTTCATAATCATTTTAGAACTTTCTAGAATAATCGTAATACCATTATAGCCCTATATTAGGTCTCTATGTATTATTAGAGTTCCAGCAATTATTGTGTTATATATATTTGTTAAATTTTTGATAATATTGACAATTTTTCAATTGTGTTCATTAAGATATAATACATGGTTATTTTGTTTAATTATCCTTTGTAATTTTTTTTGTTTATTCTTTTTATATACGTTTTTTAGTTACAGCTATTTTCAAAATCATATTTTTTTAAGTAAACAATAAATAATAATTTTAAAATACACAAGTTAAAATATTTATTCTACACTCCGTTTAATGTAAGAAGTTTCCATATCTACATATGTTAAATCCCCTAATATATATTATTGAGATATTATCCTAACAATATATAACAAGACGGCTCTTATTGTAGGAACAGTATTAGATAAGAAAACAAAATAAAGTGATAAGGCTGTAGGATATATAAGAGATTATCTTAATATCCATATGTAGAATACTAATTTAAATTCTATGAAAAAAGGATAACAGATAATTATATCAAGTCTATATATAATATCTGTACCACTTATAAATATAAAACCCACTGAGTACAATGTCCAACCACTAATTCAACAGTTAAAACAGTCAAGCTGTTGGAACTCTAATAATACACTTAAACCGTGGTATAAGCCTATATTTTCATAATCATTTTAGAACTTTCTAGAATAATCGTAATACCATTATAGCCCTATATTAGGTCTCTATGTATTAT
This sequence comes from Jamesozyma piceae, assembly GCA_030674245.1. Classification (NCBI taxonomy): domain Eukaryota; kingdom Fungi; phylum Ascomycota; class Saccharomycetes; order Saccharomycetales; family Saccharomycetaceae; genus Jamesozyma; species Jamesozyma piceae. The sequence goes on from JAJLYB010000112.1 coordinate 36,100, forward strand.
TAGAGTTCCAGCATTTTGAATAGTTTTCATATAAAAAGACAGGTTCGTATTTAGGTTAAACAACCCAAAACTTTAAAAACTGGTCTGAATGAAACGCTATGCATTTATATATATGACTATGGAGTTTTGACCCAAATTCTGATTAATTAAGTCACTACAGAAGCAATAATTAGTCTCTTTTTGTAGTCCTGAACATAGTTCTTAGATAACTCTTCCTTTAATGAACACTTAAATATAATTAACTGAAATATCAGTTTTTAGTGAAAGTTAGTTGACTAGAAATTCATTGAGGTACCTAACCCATGCTAATAAATAATCGATCGCTAATAAATAGTAGATTGATAATAAAAAAAAATTAATACCAACTAGTCAAGCGTCAGTTGCTGAACATTGACTTTCTTGGCCACACTTCACCACTAGCATTTTTAAAATAACTTAGAACGCAATGAGCTCTAAGTTCACTTTAAGGCTAGCTATTCCTAACTTAATAACCAATGAGAATAATTTAACGAAAATAATTATTATGTAGACAAATTAAATTTTTGATTCTCATTGAAACTTGAGTAGCATTTCAAGATCCTTTTATTAGATTTATTTACTCTCGGATACAAAAGACACGTTCCAGACACAAAATTAGAATAAATAATGATTCAAGATAATCAACTAAACTCTTCCAGATATTTATAATTTGTATAATATAGTAACTCTAACATCTTTAAACCATGTCTAAGGAGATACCCTTTTAAATTTATTATAAAAATTTGCTGAGATGGAGATTATATGGTACTATGAATATAATATGGGTGGTTTATAGGATATCAAGTTTAATACGAAGGTTACTAACAACCACGAACGCAATTGAACACGAAACACGAAAATAAAATAATAGCATATAGAAAGTTATGAACTACACGAGTGTTCATATAAGGAAATCAATGTTTGACTACAAATAATTATCTTATAATGATTACAGATGATGGTCAACGAGAATAGAATAACTTATCGACGATGTGAAAAATTTTCACACCTTACTTCACTTCCCAGAGACGTATAAATAGACCAATACTTCAAGTATACAATCTGATTGATATTGATTCTTAATTAATTAATTTATTTATTTATTTTACATAATTATTATTTTATAATAAAACCGAACTTTTATACAAAGATTACAAGTAGTAAAACATATTTGCTCCCTTTTCTAACCTAAATTTATTTCGACATACACTAATCAATAATGATGCCTTCAACTAAGACTCAATCTTCTATCAGTGCGTATGCCTCTGAACGAAATTAATTAACACAAAAAAGACTTTTCTTACAATTTGTATTGATTTCAAAACAGTTCGATATACATTAAGATATAGTCACATAAATATTACCGGACAAACACATGATAATAACATACTAGGATATGAAATATATGACATGAGTCGTAAACGATAATGATTTACCAAGGGATAAAGAGTAGAGTCTATAACGAAGCTCATAAAGAAAAGAAGAATATATATAAGAGTATTTACTTTTATATTAGTTTATTTTATATACAATATGTAAGTGTTGTTCTTTTGAACACTCGATTGAATCCGAATTGATTAAAGATTCTTGGTTTTTGATCATATTGAATGATATATGTAAGTTATCTTACTCTATAAATTCTAAAATAGTTCTCTACTCTTTTTATCCTAAGATATATAAAAGTAGTAATAATATATAATATATAATATATGTTTATCATTTCGATTGATGCTATTTCATATAACAGTTGTTGGGAATGAGATACCTACTACATTGTCGTCCTTGCGTACCTACCTCGTATCCATTGCTTGACATTGAGTCAAACAATGTAAAAATTTTCACTAATTGAGTCATCTTAGTAAAAGGTTATATTTTGTCGTACGTCATCACATACGGTAATTTGCCATGACAACCTTGTATCTTGTCATTA